>JAPQRQ010000027.1:6707357-6728018 GCA_037367365.1 Apogon talboti | reverse complement strand
TTTTTAACTATCTGTCATACTGCTGTTGCACTGTAGTTTCCAAGTGTGGGATCAATAATTTACATCTGTCTGTCTGTCTGTCCGTCTGTCCATCTGTCTGTCAGTCTGTCAGCCAGTAGACCAGAAATAGAAGAAATAAGCAGCTAACCTTGCTTTGGAACAAATTTTACATATTTTACACATGTTACATATTTTACACCATGTGTACTTTTGGACCTCCTATCTTCATGAAGATGTCATCATTTATGTAACATATTATTGTAGTAAATGTTTTTGGTTGGACTTCCAGTAAGAAGAGACTTCAGCAGTGATGTATCTGTGGACTGCATCTTGGTTTTGTAACCATAAGTGACATTTTGGTAGAAAGTGGAAGAGCAAGGGGGAGAACTCACCAAGCGAATACTAATATTAACTTAGTGAAAACACACTTAACATTAGGTATGTAAATAACACTGCTAGAAGAAGAAACTAAGGTCCCAACTCACAGTCTAGTGAAGTGTTAATCAAAACTATACAGTTGAACTCTAAAGACCAAAACCTGTTTTTGACCAAGCTGTCAACAGGTTTATTTCTGCTGTGAATCCAAGTGTTTTAACATGTGCTTATAGAACCTTATAGCGACTCATGTGTTTCACATGTCTGCCTCAAGTGGCTGTTTTAGGAACTGCAGGTTGAGGCTTCATGTTTCTGAAAGCAGGGAAAAGTGTTGAATTTAGAAATGGCATCTGTTTTTCTTCCAGGTTCCTCACACAGAGCTGGAGACGTGGCTGGTTCAGCAGGAGCCCGGTCCCCTCCCTGTGGGATATCCACACCAGCCTGCCCCACTGGACAGAGCTCCTATGGAGGGGGGGGATAGACCCAGAGCTGCCCTGCCTCTGGAACCCAGAGATGAACTGGATCTACTGGAAGATGAAGAGGGCGAGGAGGACAGAGAGGTAAAACTGTTTAGTCATTGGCCTAAATATTAACATTGAAATTCCTAATTATTCCATGTTCACCTGTCATCTCCAGGCATTTGTCCTTAATTCTAAAACATAGATTTAAAGGCATGAATAAATCTGTCTCCTGAAATTATTCTATTATTATATGTTTATCTCTGAAATAGATCAGCCTGGGGACAAAGGTTGTGAATTAGATAAAACATTAGACAAAGACATTATCTGCTGTCCTTTGGCCATCCCATAACTGTGTGGGATATGTAGCAATAGTCATGTTACTATATAAAGCAAATATTCACATCAACTGGAGTTTAATGACAGATTTGACAAGGTCAAAAAAACAGTTATGACCTAAATTAAAATCAAATCAAATCAAGTTTATTTATATAGTGTCACATCACAACAAAAGTTATCTCATGACACTTTACATATAGAGCTGGTCGAAAAAAAACAGATCTGTGATCAAATGATGAAAATCAGATCTGATTTTCTACGTCGAAAATCAGAAATCTGTAACTCAAATCGAGATGTGTATTTTTATTTTGGGGTGTCACTAAGGCTATGTACAGACTGCAGGCAAATGTGGCCCAAATCTGATTTTTTTGCCCATATGTGACATGTATCTGATCTGTTAAAGACAGTTTGAACAGCACAAATCCGACCCAGGACACTTTCATATGTGGTCCTAAATCAGATACATATCTGATATTTTGCAATGCAACTGCAGTCTGAATGGTCAGGTCACATTTTTCCGACCATTACATCACTGAAATGCGACAAACATCACAATTCTGTGTCCCAGGAGGTGGTGCGACGGGAAAACATATTTACTTCCGTAAACAGTGTGTGCCTGTGTGATCACGTGTTATGTCAGGACCTCTTTTGCGCATGCGGGTCACTTTAGAGTCGCATTCAGTTCATACTCAAAACTGATAGAAGTCGCATTTGTGTAATATGAATGAGCACACAAAAAAATCGGATTTCACCAAAAATCCGAACTGCACTGACACCTGCTGTCTGAACATAGCCTAAAACTGAGTCTAACTTCATGTGAGATGACTCAGAGTTTGATGAGTCACCAGGAAATCTCAGCTCACCAGATGACTTCACCAGGAAAATTAAAGATTGCAGTTGGTACAATTTAGGAACACAGTAGAAACACCCTGATGGAGAGAGAACGCCTGTAAAGCAAACCCATAGGCAGACAGGCAGATGAGACTGGTAACTGTTTATTAAACTAACCTGGAACTATTGTTACCAAAGCTCGTGGATATGATCTAAAGACCAGGAATCTAAAAAGACTGAAGTGGAAATACTTAGTAGCAGCATTTCTTAAACGATAAATTGTCAACATTTAATTCTCATTTTACATACATGTGATCCCATTACCTGTGATTACAAAGCTGATTAGTAAAATTTAGCATGTCCTCACACTCCAGATAGACACAAAAGAAAAGAGTTATGTGAAGAGAGGAAAATACTGAAATTATACAAAATATTATATTAAAAGTCATGACTGTAATGTGTAATTCCAGTAGCTCACTACATAAAAAATGTCCAAAGAGTAACTATTTAAATCATGTAAAGTACTGCAAAATGCAATTAAACTACTACAAAATACTAGAATGTAACATGTAAAAACGTGGTTCAGTAGTTACCAATACTGTTCATGTGTAATAATTTTCTGAGCAGATAACACATTTTAGGTCACACTGACACTTCACAGTGAACTAATTCACATTAAATGTTTGTTTGAATAAACAGAGTACAACAATTACACAAAGAGTGGAGCCAAGCTACACAGTAGTTCATAATGATTAATATAGAAACATCATAGCGCAGTTAAGCTGTAATCCATATTTGAAGTCACTCAGTGACGGAAGATCTGCTGATCATTTGATCTGGGCGGCGTTACTGTCTTCGTGTTCCTGTCTGAACACACAGTTATGCCCTGAGCTGGTTTTAATAATGTCAGCAGTTCAGACATGCCTGGTCAGGCTGTGAACCAAAAGACCTGACTACCGTTAGACACAGACATGTTGAAAATAGTCTGTAGCGCTCATCAGGGATGAAGGAACATGTGAAATGGGTGAAAGGGCCACTCTGTGCCCTGAGGTTTACAGTCGACAGTGGGGAGCAGATGTCTTTTATATAACACTAACTGAAGAACGGTAGACTGTGCAGAACACATACAGTATGTACTGTAGACACTGATGTCACCCAGTACTTTGTGGAACACTGTGGGGTTTTTTTTGTTGTTGTTTCTTTTCAAGCTCGTGTTTGGCATTTTTGACAATAGTTTTTTGGGGTTTTTAACCCATAAAGACCCAAACATCCACCACAGATCAAAGTGGATGTAAAATGTTTAATGCCTGTTGATCTACTAATCCTGTCCATACAATAGTTGGTGTAAAATGCGGTTTGTCATCTTTTCATGGTCATCAGATATAATAATAATAAAATAATAATGGATTAGATTTATATAGTGCTTTTCTGTTAATCCATATTCAAAGCGTGTAACATTGATCCACCATTAAAACCCATGGAGTTTAATAAATGACAGTAGATGGAGGCACTTGGTTAATGTTCAGTTAATGAAATATTTTGCTGAAAAAGTAACTTTTTCCTCAGTTTTCTTCTGTTCTGATATAATAACCTTTGAATTTATGCTGAGATTTAATGAACATTTACATAATAAGAAAACTGAACATAGGAAAACACATGATTTACACTGAAAAATGCAAAATGTTATGCAAGATGTAATATTACAATACTGTAAGTGATGATAACTCACTTTAGAAAGGTTAGACTTAGAGAATAAAATCATTTGGAAGGTGACACAAAAGTAGTTGTGGGTCTTTAAGGTTATGGCAGAAATTAATGTATTTGTGCATAATTTCTGTAGTGTAGTTGCATGATCTGAATCCTTGGAAGGTCTTTTCTGTAGATTTCTATTGGAAAAACACCTTTTTCAACAAACCAAAGCCTAGAAAAGTCTGACTCGGCAGATGAGCCAGTTGTCAATCAGAACAAACAGGCAGACGTAGACAATACTCACCTGTCACTGAAAGTAGCCACGCCCTTTATTAACTGTACAGGTCATTCATATGTTTTATTTCAGTCTGAAGAACAAACACAATCCACAGATCCATCCAGTCCATGGATCCAACAAATCACTCCATGAAAATGAAAATTTATAATACAAACTTCACTAATTAACTAATGAATTTGTACAGTCAGACTGAACAGGAGTAGGCTGAAGCTTTATGCTTATTTTGCCGACCCTTCATACATTATCCTACAGCACGTCTTCAACTTTGACAAACACAACATATTCACACACCAACAATGAAAACAATATCAGAATGCTAAAATAAATATTAAATGTTACATACAAACTTAAGACTTAGAGTTCATATATCTATTAAGAGTCATATTTATAAATGTTTTTTAAGTCACCATATGGTTGTCACATGGGGGGAAATGGGTGTAGAGACAAAGTGTTTTTGTCCAAGGCTGTAAACATGTTTACGTCTGCTGTAAAACTTTGACTGATTCACTATTGGAGCCAGATTCAAGTGGTCATTCAAGGCCTTGGGCAGGCTTTGGGTGTTCCATTCTGGCATAATATTTCAGCCCTGAAATTTTTTCTGTTTTGAATTCGATGTTCAACAGACCCAAAGACTACACAAACAGGGAGTAAATTACACACTTGTGCTGAACACAGAAATCTAGTTTTCAGGGTACAAGGTGTTCACTGGACTCACCGTGTCTCGTCCTCATCAAAGTGAAAGCGTACATGACAGTGTTTTTGAATTCCCCTTGTGTATCAGATGACACGCGTACACACACTCACACACTTTATTAGTGTTCTGTTGGCCTTGGGACCAACTGGCTTGTTTTGAAACCTGATCACCAGCGTAATGCATCCTGACACATTCTCCTCCTGAAGTTTTGCAACCCCTCCTGTTTACCACATCAGTACACACTCAGACATGCAGAGGTAAATACATGTAAACAAGCATACTGTACTGAAACAGCCAAATAGGAAAAGGAACCCTTACCTGAGCATGTGTATTCAAAATAAACATTATTAAGATAAAAGAAGATGGGTTGTATTCTTCATACAGAGGACAATACACAGTGAAATGTATTTTTGTACCTGCAGCCAATAGTAGAATAGTGATTTCACTCACAGGACACAATCTTTGTTTCCTTCTCTCTCTCTCTCTCTCTCTCTCGCTTTACCCTCTATCTTTAACCCCAGCTGGTCAAGGCAGATGACCATCCACCAGGAACCGGGGTCTGCTCCAGGTTTCTGCCTGTTAAAAGGAAGTTTTTCCTTCCACTGTTTGCTTCTGGAGGATTCTGTTGGTTTCTGTAAATTGGCTTGAGAGTCTGGTTTAGACCAGACTCTATATGTAAAGTGCCATGAGATAACTTCTGTTATGATTTGGCGCTATATAAATAAAATTTGATTTGATTTGACAAGATAAAAATGATAAATATAAATGTCTACCAAAAAAAGAGAAAATTTAAAAGCGGTAGCTCTTGTAACTTTGAGTTTTTTAATTTAAGGAATTGCCTTGATTGAAAACGGCATGGTGCAACAGTTTTTTCTGATACATTTTAAACTTTTTATTTGTTTATTTTTTGTATGAAATGTTCTTTGCAGTGTACAGCATATTTTTTGGGTTTTTTTATAAGTAAAGCTGTGAAACTCTGCACTGCTGGGTCTCAGGTGGACACTCATACATTTCCAGTCTTGTATACGTGTCGATGGTACAGTGTTTTTTCTTATAGTGGTCCTGTTAGGGCTCAGACTTGTTGTCTTGGGGGTAAAAGTTCTTCTTCAGTCTCAGTTTTTGTCCTCAGACAGCAGAAACACCAGCCTGATATTTTTCTTCACACTAAATATTAGTTGAGAAAGGTGTGTCTGCAACTCCGTTATCCTCTCTCTTAGGACATAATCTGCCTGGAATGTGTACTTGTTCATGGTTGGTTGGTCAACGCAGCACCTGATGTAGAATTGCACTGAGACAAACCTTGACACAGCTTTACCATAATCCCATGGTGTTGCCTCTCCCATGTTTGTTCTGTACATGAGGTGTAAGGAGACAGAATTTGCCTTGTAAGTTCCACACTACAGGAACATTCTGTTAATATATTACACATATTATGTTGAGTCGAGCTACACACCACTTGTAATATGTTTAGATGTGTGCTTTAGGTTGTTTTTGTTTTTACCTCTTAACATCCCGCAGGTCACCGGGTTTAGGGTTAAGGTTACATTTGAGCCGTGTATATTTGGGTTGTGTTTTAGTCACATGCTAAACACAAAAACTAAAAGATCTTCCCTTATAAATGAAGTCAAGTATTGCCTTTCACTTGTTCTATTAAAACCCTAAGTCTAACCCTAGTTCCATGAATAAGTGGTTAAGGTTTTGCCTCCATTGAAAGGCTGGATGTTAACAATTAACTTCTATTTCAGACTCTAGCTTTGTTGTTCCTGGTTTAGTTTAAATTACAAGCAGGCTTGAGTCGGTATTTATATCACAAATTCCTCTTGTAATACTCAGTAGTTTGTAAGCTGATGAACACTTGGACAAGTTTTCACACAAATATGCAAAGTGATGCCTGACAGCGAGCATCTATTTCAACATTAAAGTCTTCATGGACATATGTGGGTTTTACGGGTCCTTGCAAAGTCTGAAATGCACTTCTGAATTTTAGACCTTACCCAAGTGATTTATTACCATTTATTATAATGTTATCCTCTGTATTTTGCATTTGTTTCAGTGAAAATCAGGTATTGTCATATATTTAATGTACTGACTATGTAAACATTCATAAAAGCTCAGAGTTAATTCAAAGGTTATATCAAATCAGAAAAAAATGAGAAACAAGTTACTTTTCCTGCAAAATATATCATTAACTGAACATAAACCAAGTGTCTCCATCCAGCAAAGATATCAATAACAAATCATAAAACAAGCATGTCCATCCACTGTCATTGATCCAACTCCATGTTTTACTGGTAAATCAGTGTTGTAGAAGTTGATCGTGTTTCCATGGTAACTACAGAGCCTCTGAACGTCCAAATGGGTCATATCTGATGACCATGAACAGATGAATAACTGTATTTACACCAATTATTTACATGTATTGATAGGATTAATGGATCAACAGGTATTAAACAGTTTACATCAGTGGATAGTTTTGGTCAGTGGTGGATGTTTGAGTCTTCATGGGTTAAATAACTTAGATGCAATTTTGACTGGTCTTTAGAAATGGTTTTGATTTAGGGCTTGGTTGAAAATAATAACCCTGTGGAAGCAAACACTCAAATTAGCTGCTTTTGGTACAGAGGTAACACTGCAAAAAGGGAATTCTACACAAAAATGTTTATGGGAAATTTGTTTTAGTCTTGCCAAGCATGTTTTTCTTTACAAAATTAAAGCAATTTTTAGAAAATAATCACACTTTGGTTCATTAATATGTTGTAGCTAATACTGAACTACAGTTAAACAGTAAGAGGCTAAAAGCAATGGTTTGCATCAGCTGGCTGTTTTCCTTACAGTAAGAATGTGACCACCTACAAAAACATCCAAAACTTCCTAGTATTGTTCTGTATTCACATAGCATAAAATAAGTGCATAACATTCAAACGTTCTGAGGAGGGTCTTCAAAAGACCAACTTGTTGAAATGACCAGACCCTGGTTGTAGCTAATTCCATTGATGTGTCTTATACATATACTAGTGTTGACCCGTGGGGGTCCACAGGTTTTAGATGTGGTAGCTTTTATGCTGTTGTGTATTCGTGCATGCTGTACCACATTTGTCCAGCACTCACCGCCAAAACGTTGTGGGCATAGCAACGTGATTGTAAGGCTATTGTATTCCAAAATTCCTAGTATCTCCCAAAATATTGGTCCTGTCAACTTGTCGTTTTTGCTACTCTCTTCCTTGACCAAAACTACATAAGTATGCCAAACTGCAGCAGTCAGCTGTTTCTGGATTTTGTGTGATACCCGAGACACACAGGCACTCACACATACACACACAGAGCCCATTTGGCTTTTAATATATAGTTTCCTGGTACTTTTACAGTTGAATGTTTGTGCTGCTTGGTGTGAATTACTGGGTTTTCTAAATTAGACTCAGACTGAGTTGTGCACATGTAGTGAACTGGGGTATGTGGGTGCACAGACCTGACCTACATATTACATGTTCAAAGCTTCATACATGTCTTTGCAGGCCAGCTGCTGCGGGTCTCTGGGTTTGTCACTAAGCCCTCAGCCAGGTCAGGAGAAGGTTAAGTTATTCTCAGCCTGGCTGTCTGTCTCTGGGTAGATCCACACTCTGTACACACTCAACATATAGACTTTAAGATGGTACTGCAGAGTAACCTTTGGTATGTCACCTGTTAAATAAATACACTTTGGTGGCATTCATGTGTTTCTACAAAGTACAAGCTCACTCACTAGTATTCATGATTGTGCAAAGGGTGCAAATATATTTACAATTATCAGGGAAAGCAGAGTAAACCTATACTGGGTTAGAGTGGAAAGTCTAGTTCTGATATGAATGTGTTATCACAGTAGCTCTTGGTGAACTGGAAAGACGGGAAAGGATAACTTGGCTCAGTCAAAGGAAAATTCTCCAAGAGCTTTGTTGTTGTGGTCATTGTCAACATCTTCTTCTATGTGTCAGTCTGGCCACAGTTCCATAGTGTAGCAGTTATCATGTCTGCTTCACCTGCAGAAGGTCCTGGGTTCGAGCCCCGTTGGAGTAAAACCTTTTGATTTAGTTTTGTGTTATGAGATGTCATGATATTTAACTAGATCTTATGAACTTCAATAGGACCTGATAGATGTGATCATATGTGTTTTACAGAAGGTTCTGTGAATCCCAGTGGATCCAGTGCTGATCTTTACACTCCTGTATTATTGCACTGCTGCAAACAGTCAAGAAATCTGCTGAATATCTACTTCTGACAAGATTATGATTTTTTTTTTTCTTTGCAACCAGGAAGAAGAGACACACCGTATTCCTAATCCCAGTGGTGCTCTTGATGAGACAGGAGAGGAAGAGGAGGATGAAGAAGACCTCCCTAGATTACACAGGCATTTCATAAGGAGAGAGAGAGGAAGGAGACACGAGGTTTCCTATGATCAAATTAACAACAGGCAGCTGATCCAGCCTGAAGTAGACCAGGTAAGATTTGGTAAGAGTTAGATTTATCATAGTGAAATGCACAGTTGTTACCTGATAAATAAAAATAATTTGGAAATGGATTAGCCAGTGGTGGTCAAATGGACTTTGTTGGTTCTAAGGTTGTTAGGATAGAAATTTGATGACTGATTCTCTCGTTAAAAATGGTCACTGCAGATTATTTAATGGTATGTCTCACTGTCTGAGGCTGAAGAATGAATACATGTGATGTCTGCCTTCAACAGAAGCTGTTGTCCCTGAATAATTAAGTCTAATTAACTCAGGTCTGACTATGTTCTGCTTTGTCAAGCATTCGGCTTCAGAGGACGTGTCTTTCGGTTGTGAATTCATCTTATGATACCCATGTCACTGTTTTACTGACGTTGATACAGTGAATCATGACTGAGTTCAGTTGGTGTCTGGGCTGACCACAGGCTTCAGTGATGATTCCAGATTATATGTGTTTTCTGCATGTATATATACTGAATATCAATATATATGGGTATACATACTGAGGTTCTGCTTGTGAACTGTGGAGAAAGATGCAGTTTGCTTGGTTATTTTTGTTCAGATTAGGTCACAGCCAACCCTAATATTTTCAGTTTATTATGAAGCAGATCAGATTTGACTATAATAAGCAGTGCTTTACACAACACAATCCTTGGTAGAGGTAAAATTATTAATGTCTGCTCAAGTAAAGTCTGTGTGATGTAATTAGCAGCAGTAATTTTGAACTCTACTGCTCCATTCTATGGCTCAACACAGTAGCTTGTAAAAGTGGTTTATGTTTTGGAAAGAGAAGGTTGTGAAAGGGGTGTATTTTCGGTCCTGGTATTTTTTCCTCCTGCAGCTTAAATACCCTCATCCTCAGCACTTCTAACTCATGTGCATCACAATAAGCGACCGTGTGAAACAAAACGGTGGAACTGGGTTTAACAGCAGCGAAATTAAGACAATGAAGCTTCGATTCAGGAAGATTGTAATCGAATTATTATTTTTAATCAATTCAAGTCGATTAATTGACTAATCATTTCAGCTCTCATTCTAAGGCATGTCAGTCTGAGGAAGACTGTATAACACTGACTCCACCTCCACCTCCACCCATCCAGGACCAGTACTGGCCCATAAATCCACTGACATACTCTGTGTGGTGTGTGTTAGATAAGGGTCTGTCTGTCTGTCTGGATCACAGCCAGATCTGGTTTCTTTAAATGCTGGAATGGTGCCAGATCAGCAGAATAGGAATTGGTGACACCCTTCGGCAGCTGCTCCACCTCTGACACCCAGGGCATGATTTCACACACATACTTTATCATGTACATACATGTACTGCATGTATGTGATACAGTATATATTGAAGTACATTGGGATATGCAAGAAAACTTGAAATATGTGCAACAGGTAGCATTTTTCTTGTCACCATTTGACAGTTTTCAAAGCAACATTTTCAAAATATTGCATATAAAAAGTTCAGTCAGTAGTGAGACGTCGAGAAAGACTAGACAATCGTTTCTCAAAATGAAACTGAAGAAAGTGTTTAGAAAAGAGAGGCAGAGAAAAAGGCATGTGGTTGGAGGGTTATTTTGTGTTTTCTTCGAAGTCATCACTCTGCCTGGTGTCAGGAGGAGGCCAGACTGAAACCGCTTCTGGCAAAAGGGACATTCCTTAAGAGACTGATGTGATGTTAGTGTGTCAGTTCGACTGACCTATAGACTGATGATGGAACCCAAGCACTTCTACAACATCGTACCAGTGTTCAGTTTGCCTCAGCTGGACACGTAGAAAAGCCTGAGGTGTGAAACCCAGTGGCACCTCTACCATGTGCTTCTCTGTGCCAGTTGCCTTAATGAAAAACAGGGCAGAACAGAACTGCTAATGTCCAAAAGTTCTACTATTGAAGCAAGGCTGAGGGAACTGTCTTATGTCCTAACACATGGTCAGGAAAAGGACTGACATTTTGTCACAAAGTCCATCTTTCTGGCAGAAATTACACCTTATTTGCTGATATGAGGGCCAGACTTTTTCCATAGTCTTCTTCTGTCTAAAAATCTCTCATTGTGCCTTTCTCTTTCTTATTTTTCTGCTCAGACCTCTGTTTCCCTGCAGGAGTGTTTGAGGCTGTTGGATGAAACCTTTCCCTTCACAGAACAACAGGTACGTCCTCTGGTGTTTCTCAGGGGTTTTTCTTTTCTTCCCATCAGTTGTCTGTGTATGGCCTCTGACCTTGAGTACTTACTATATTTGACTGTTTTTTTCAGGTATGTGATGGCAGCAGCAGGAGGGGAGATGCTGAGTCTCCGACAGCAGGAAGCGAGCCCCTGCTGTCCCCCATCATCCCCACAGACACCCCCCCCTTTGACCTGGGGCTCCAGTGGCATGACCTGTTGGATTTTATGGAGCCTGAGGTGAGAAAACACACAAAAGATGAATCCATAATATTAAATGATTAAATAAAAGTTTAAAAAATACATAAAATAGGGTAAAAAATATAAGACAGATTAAAATATTGATTTAAAAAAAAAAAAACACAGAAAGTTAAAGTAAATCAATCAAGGTTCATTTTTCATTTTTTTCTGTAGAACACTGATGTTGACATGATGACATTCTTGGACCATGCTCCTGAATCATCTGGGACCTTTGAGAACATGAACTCAGAACCTCAGCAGCAAAACTACCATGACAACAGTGAAATACAGGCCAATCAGGATGTCCCTCTGATGGACGCTCAACTTCCACATGGTAATTCCATTTCCATTCTGACATTTGAGTTAAGAATTTATGAAGAACTTCAGTATATTTTAAAATTCTCTAAAATTATAATATGTACCATTTCCACTTGAAAACATCTAAAAATGACTTGGCCTATTGTGTGCATTTCGTAGTTTCCCATAAATCCTTAATTTTCAGTCTAAATGCCCTGTTTCATTTAGGTGCCTGTCAATGGCTTGGGTTAGCTTATCTCTCCCGTCCATCCATGGAGGATTCATTATGCACTAAGCAGTGTTTCCAACTCCTCAGCAATGAAAGTACCTATTGTTTGTCCTAAAAGTTACTTGAAGTTGCTAAATGACATCATCACCTAGTTTACATAATTAGAAATATGCATGTAATTAACAAGGTAGGAGAGAACCTCTAACTACAAATTAGGAGTTCTCTACAAGAACTACAAATGAACTCTACTCTGACCCATTTCCAACCCTCCTCCTTTACCTGGGCTTGGGGACTGGCTAAAGTGACCCAAAATAGACACTCTGGAGGAAGTGTTTAGTGTGTAGTTTCATTTTCTTCAGTTTGGTTTGGTCCACTTAGGAGACTACAATAAATCACAGTAAAACATGAACATTTTTAACCATAATATTTTTCATTTTCAGTCTACATTAACAATCTAAATGGACCAAAAAGAGACAACAAAGAAAACTGTCACTGTCCCAGGGTCATCATTTTTATTCAGTGGACTGATTTGTTTTAGATAAAAAATGACATGTGCTTTCACATCAGAGTCTCCAAAAGTCTCCAATAAGCAGAAAAAAATTATAGATTTGTCACTAGTCACTTTTTAGAGTCTCTTGAGGTGCCTGAAAAAACACTAAATATACCAACAAAGTCTCTAAGTTGTCAACACTGACTTCTACACAACACTGGCCTCTGAAGTACACTTTGCCATCGTGTGGTGGGGAGTGGGCAGTATGGACAGACAGGAAGAGACTCAGTAAACTGATAAAGAGAGCTGGCTCTGCCCTAGGCTGGACTCCATGGAGGAGGTGGTGGACAGACGGCTGTTAGCAGAGCTGACATCCATCATGGACAGCCCCTCCCACCCCCTGCACCACACTGTAGAGGCCCTGAGTAGCTCCTTCAGCACCATACTTTTACATCCACTCTGCAGGAAGGAGCGATTCAGGAGCCATCAGACTTCATGACAGTTCCCAGTAAATCCACCCACCAACTTATCACACCATGTGTATGTGCAACCACAATGTAAATATTATTTAAATTTTAACATTTTTTAATTCTAATTCTCTATTTATTTAAATATTTATAAAACACCAAATTTCTCATTTTCTTATATATTTCATTTCTCACTTGTGGTTTTTTTCTACCTGTCTTTTTCTTTGCACTCGTTGCTGTTAACTGTGAAATTTCCCCATGATGGGATCAATAAAGTCTTATCTTACCTTTTACAGCTAGGCAGAGAGTCTGTGTTTTTATGACAGAGAAAATCATTTTTGTCACGGTGTCATTTAAAGGGAAAATATGTGTCATATTGTCATAATATGTTTGAGTCACTTTTCAAATGTTCCAAACATATTTTAAAAGTAGTTAAATTTGTTGGTAGGTGCTTTTTGGGGAAAAAGTTGCTAGGGTCATCTGAAAAGTTGCTAAATCTAGCATCAAAAGTGCTAAGTTGACATCAATGGCATTATGTTCACAAAAACAAGTCACAGAAGACAATATAATTAATAAAATTAAGATTCATCCAGTCCAGAAGATATGAATCTCTACCAAGGGTAAATATAAAGAAATACAAGTGCAGATGTAGGAGGAATCCATCTAACACCCTTTAAAAATAATGTAAACTTTAATACATTATCTCTTCTGTAAACCTGATTTCTGGTTGAGTCATGTAATATCATCAGGAGTGGATCAATCCCATCATCTCACACTACTTCATGATGTCATTTCCTGTCTTTTGTTGTTTTGACTGAAATGACATGCCATGGGATTAAAATGAAGTCACACTTTAAGTGTTTTCATATAATTTGTCTTGGGCTACAAGGTAATATCTGGGCCAGCACTGACAGAACAATGTTTAATAGGTGTTTGTAATGGTAGAGTGGTAATTTCTGGTAAAACAACAAAGACATTTTAATGACTAGTCCTGAAAATAGGAGTATGTTAATTATGTAGCCAATGAAACTCTTGAACTTTTATGTACACCCCATGACCACCAAGTATATCTGATACCAACAGGTAAAGAGGACCTAGGAGCTCAGAGGCAGTTTGGGTCTTTATTTTATGGTTAATGGGCCGTGCTCCAACCAATCAGAGTAATTTGTGCTTTTCAGAAGGGGCATTAGCCTCCCTAGATTCCCCTTTTTACAGGAAATACAGAAATACCGCATGCAGAAGCAAATGGTGCTGCACTAGCAGTGTGATAAAGCACAAAAAGCACATGTAGGTCCAGTTTTACAAAAATTCCTGTAAGAAACCTAAGTCATGCAACGGCAAGTGTTGAACTTAACTAAGACACCTTGAAGTACAGATGGAACATAAGTGGAAGTGAGTATGAGTACTCTGTTTCTAAATTCCTAACATTTCCAAACATACTTGTTCTTTCTTCCTAGGTTCGATGGGGGCCTTTGTTCCCCTTACACCCAGTGCAGACTTGAATGAACGGAGCTCAGACTTGAACATGGGAGACACTTTGAAAAACCTCAATATGAATAATTCACACAGCATTCAATATCACATGGATCTGCTTGAAGAAGATCTTCAGGAAGACTTTGGCATGGACCTTAATGCTAATCTTATGGATGACATAGAAACCAGTCTGTACTCACAGTACACCCCCTGTCCTGAGAACTTCTCTGGCTTTCATGTGAATTTTTCAACCGACTTGAGACCTTCCATTTCAGTCTCATCCTTGGGGGGGAATTCCTTAGCCCGTAACTTGACTTCCCCTGGTACCTTCCTGCTTGATGAAGAAGATGAAGTTGATGGTGAAAATGGCGTCCTCAGCCCTCTTAATGACATGTTAGTGGATGCTTCCATCTTGGATGACATTAGATTGCTGGACTTGGCTCTGGAGGAAGGATTCAGTCCGGAGGTTGCAGCTGGACTGGAAGAGGGTCACTATGACCAACCTGAGCAGATCAGCCTGAACATGGACAACAAAGTGGAGGGTGATAATGAACACTCAGGCTACGGCATGGGGCTCCCAGAAGATCAACAAATGAGTCAGCAAGGTACCCACATAAAGCATTAGATCAAATTCTATAGTTAGAAAATGTTTGTGACTATGTAGCAGAGATCACTCCAAAATTAAGGATAGAGTCAAGGGGAGGCCCAGGATTGGGCCAATGCAGAAACTGTACATCTTGTAGAACTGACTTGTTTGTGTTCTGTCCTAGATGGTGAGGACGAGGTTGACTCAGACTCTGGTCTTTCTCTGGACTTCAGTCACAGTCCGGCTTCTCCTTGTACTTCTGAAACCTCCTCTTATTCTTCTTCCTCCTCCTCAACGTCCACTTCATCCTGTGCAGAGAGTCTCTTCTCTGATGATGAGGAAGGGCTGGTCGGATCAGATATGGAAGTGGAGGTGACAGTGAAGCAGGAGGAACAGGAGGAGGAGGTGATGGGGGCAGTAGGAGGAGGCTGCTACGACCATGTGAAAAAACTCTTCCCTCCCACCGATGGGGATAACAAACTTTTTAACGGCTTTCCTTGGTCGGAACATATCAGCCATGATCACACATACAACCAGCCCTCGAACTCTGCCTCCTCACCACGTCTGAGCAACGATCCTCCCAAACACATCAAATCCTCCCCACGACATGACAAACCTTACCACCCATCCACTTCCAAACACATGCCCGAGGCCAGAATTTGGAGTCGAGACGAACGGAGAGCACGAGCGCTAAAGATTCCCATTTCCAATGAGCTGATAGTTAATCTGCCTGTAGACGAGTTTAATGAGTTTCTGTCCAACCACCATCTCAGTGAGGAACAGCTGAACCTCATCAGGGACATAAGACGGCGAGGCAAGAACAAGATTGCCGCCCAGAACTGCAGGAAGAGAAAGATGGATGTGCTTGTAGGATTAGAGGACGACGTGTCGCTGCTGAGGCGCCGGCGCTCACGGCTGCTCAGAGAGAAACAGGAAGCCTTAAGGACTCTCCAAGACTTAAAACGCAGATTGAGGACATTGTACCAGGAGGTGTTCTCCAGACTCAGGGATGAGCAGGGCAGGCCACTGGACTCTACTGAGTACCTACTGAATTTCGGGCCAAATGATAGCATCACTGTGGCGTCACATCGACAAGGGTCAGGGCTTCCATTGGCTGAACAGAACAGCAAGAAGCAGAAAGGAAAGAAGAAGTGAGGAGGTGGATGAGGAAAGAAAGACTCATGACAACATGTGGAGATTCCTGATCAGGAATGGGATAAAAACCACAAAGCAGGAAGTACTGATGCAGTGGGGAAAGATGGAACAAAGCCGCAGAGACTGTTCACACCTAAATGGTAATGAAGGTTTGATCAAAGACTGAAAGTAAAGGAACTGAAGAAACTCACAGCAGAGGAAAGAAAGGAGAAGAAAGACATGGCGCTGTAACACGGGAAAACCCTGTTCTCCAGTCTACATGTTTAAGGCTGCTACTGCTTCGATTTATGTCAAATCACGGAAGAGCAGATGATGCAGACAGTACATTATAAAATACTAGTTCAAAGCTGAGACACAATAATGTAAGGGCCAGACCTGAACACTGGCTTCTCAGGGTTGTATTCTGAAACCGGCCTGCTCTGAACTGCAACACCAGACTGTCTGTATCGATCTGAGCACTAAGTGGAACAGTGAATTCAGGTTTTGAAGCTATGGAGCCGAAATGATGGCGCTTGAGATTGTCCTGAATCTTAATTTCTTTTCTTTTCTTTTTGTTGGACACATGGGTTGATTAAGCTAAGAAACTGATAACAGGCTGGATCCTGGCTATCAGCAACGAACTACAGACACTAAAATCACTTTATACTATCAAAAGACAGGGCTGCTGGAAGATCAGAAACAGAACTACACCCACTGAAACAATCAAAACACTCAGCATGTACGGGTCAAATATCGGTACATTTAGTTCCCAATTCTTATGCACTGATCTATTGGCTGGAAATGGTGTCCATCACAATTTACTGTTTACAGGTTGAATGCCATCAGCCATTGTAGGTGAATCAGATGACGTTCCCTGATGGCAGATGGAGGCCGATGTATCCGACTGCAGCTCAGCCTCGTGTAGTCCAGTTTCAGCTGGATAGGGTTAGTGCGCCAGCGACTAGCAACAGAAGACTGTGAAAGCAGGCAAAAGTATTTCAGTAACTGGCATCAGTTCAGAATGTCTGGACTGGGACCGAGGTCTGTGTGAGCTACATATATCTTTATCTATTTGATGGTGTCCTCCAGCATCTGCACCAGAATAAAGTGAATGTGTGGTCCTAAGAAGTAGGAAAGTGCTGTCATCCTTGTTGACCCTCAATGTTCTTTGGTCACAAGGAACAGACATGATGGTTGGAATTGTAGAAGAAATCATTCAATCTGTCCCAAAGTATGCTGCAGTGGTGCGATTTATTGAATATATGGTGGTATACGGTGGGTTTACAGGCAGAGCCCCCCCTGAGTGTAGGGCAGGGGGGACACAGCATGGAATGTGAGATACAATCATCAAACAAGGGTTGTAAAGGTGAGGGACCACAGGCCAGAGATACAATGACATTCAAATAAAGGGTCATAAAAACACTAAAAAGTGCACAGTTAGGTCATAAAAAGGTGATAAAGGGGGTTGTTGGCACAGGACACCAAAAGGGTTAAATATAAAGGTACCTATAGACGTAGACATAAGGACAGACAGTCCAAAGACCTGTGTCAGGGACACCAGCAGGGGGTGTTGTCATATCTACACAAATAGAAGTAATTTGCTCAAAGGCCAAAAGGTCCAGTGGGTTCTGTGTTATTCTTCCTCAAAATGATGTTTTAACCCCTTAATGTCAACTGACACAAATGGTAAATGGAGTATACTTATATAGTGCTTTTTTGCACTGTAATGGTGCCCAAAGTGCTTTACACTGCACAAATTCACACACCAGTGGGTGGCTGCTGCCATGCAAGGCGCTGCCAACATGTGGACAGTTGGAGCCAGGATTTGAACCACTGACCCTTCGGTCACTGGACGACCCACTGTACCAACTGAGCCACAGTCGCCCCACTTATTTGCATTAAACCGTGTCCATAACAGAATCAGCCGATATCGAATGTTTTCCCCCAATGTGGATTCAAACACATTCGATACATACAGTACCTTGTCAGAACATGGAAAATAATTTTGTGGCATCAATGAAATCATCTCCATCTCCTGAGACAAGAATATCAGTTTTATTATTTTTTCATTACTATTGACCTTTATGCCTGTTGTCCCAAATTTGCATCATACTCAAATTTCTATCTATTTTATGTGCTATAGTCAAAGTAACAATCTCCACTTAATTTAGCGTCTGCTTGAAAGCAAAAACACAATTTATTTTTTTACTATAATTGTTTATACATTCAGGCATTAAGGGGTTAAGATTGATAGGTCAAAAAATAAAAATCTACACAGCAAATACAAATGTTTACCTGTGTAGTAAACATGACAGATTTACCTTTAAAATCAGGTGACGATGTTCCAAACTGTGGTGGCTTTGGTTCCTGTATGTTATACAAATCAGTGATGGCAACAAGTTTATTTCCAGGTACAGTTTTACTCAGGAGAACGTATCTGTACGTGATCTCAGTAATGAGCACAGCCACAAAATGCCAGCTGTCAACCAGTATGTGTTCAACATACTGTACTTAGTCACATCTAGGGTTGCAAAATTCTGGGAATTTTCAAAGTTGGAAACTTTTTATGGGAATTAACGGGAATTTATGGGAATTAACGGGAATTTATGGGAATTAACGGGAATTTATGGGAATTAACGGGAATTTATGGGAATAAAAAAGAAATTTACAAAATTGAAGGTTGGCCCTCAACAGGGAACTTAAATATAGTTGGGGAAAATATATTGTAGCATAATCTTGGCTAAAACAACCAGATTTAATGCAAGTACACTCCTCAATCACATGCACACAGCACTGCTTACTGCAGGGCTATTGAGGCCACGCCCCCCGCATGCACTGTGCACGCCTCCATCACATGCACAGATGATTGGCCACACTTTGGAGCCCAAAGCACAAGACAATTGAAGCCACACAGTTGAGCCTGTGGGTTATATAAAGTCAAGTAACTTTTTTATAATATTATGGGGTAAATATATTTGATCTATAATGGTATTGCTGTTTAACTGGCAAAAATTAAATAAAAATGTATTCATACAGTAGCTAGCTAGCTGGTAAGGTAGGTGCTTGTTTAAATTACCTCCAATTTCCAGTTAATTCCCATAATTCCCATAGAAAGTTTCCAATTTGGAATATTTCCAAAATTCCCCACCTTAACTTCCCATAGAAAGTTTCCAGAAATTTACTGGAAATTTTCTGCCCCTTTGCAACCCTAGTCACATCACTGAAAAAAACACTGGAATACATGATTAGTTTTAGGCCAAAAAAACAAAATAAAAATGCCCTCAGTATGTGAGGCTGTTTTTCTGTTTTGTATGTTCCTTCTTTGTGTGGCTGAAAAATGCTGTGTAATTAAATGTGTCAGATTTGCTGCATGTCTTCCACAACCACTGATTGAACTGTTGTTTAATGAAGCATTTTTGTGGAAACCCAGTGTGCTTGCTGGTTTTCAAGACCATGGGAACTTTTGGAATATGAAATTAATAAAATAAGAAACTCACATGTGTGTTTTGGTATAAATGTAGAAAACCCAGAGGTTTGTGTTTTCAGCTGTTTGCAGATATTTTTTCTCCAAAATGAGCCCCATTAAATATTTAGCATTTTGCAAACATTTTTATTGAAGTGTACATTTAGTTTTGTCATGTACTCAGTCCAACAACAGCACTAAAAGGCATGACATTAGAAATGCTGCCAAATACTCTGTCAGATGAGGCTTCCACAAAGGACTACAATTCCAGTGATGCTGTTTTCAGGAAGTGACATGTTCTTTTTCTTCTTCACTGTACTTATGTCTGGAGTCTGTGATCTTCACTAATGTCTATTCCTAAAAAAATAAGCACGTCACTCTTCTGATAGAATGACTAAAAACATGAACAGATTGAGAACCTGAGGGTTTTTTCACAGTCTGGATGTCAGAATGTTGGTGGATTACAGCAATGACCCAGGAATGTATTTGTAACAAGGAAGTGGAACATTTAAGGTCATGACAGGGACCAAACCAAGGAATGTATTTGAGGTTGGAGCCGGTTTATCGAGTATCCATCAACAAATCCATGTGACTTAATGAAGACAAAAAAACCCAAAAAACTATCTTTGGACTGATGTCACTATCTTTGTATTTTTGGGGCAGACATGCCCATAATGAACAACCAACCACACTGATCTGTATGAAAACCACGACCAAATACTTGGAGATACAAGGGAGAGTCGAAAAGCTCTCTGATATTAGACTGTGTTAAAGACACACCCTCACCCCAGCAATACTGCAAAGAAGGAAGTTACCAATGGAAACACTGATTGCAAAAGACTGTAATGGAGCTTATATAGAAAAATAATTGGATTATTTTGATTAATAAACTTTTTATTACATTTGTCTGAGAACTTTTTGACTATCCTTGGTAAATGTCAACTCTGCATATATATATATATAT
>JAPQRQ010000027.1:6684417-6694846 GCA_037367365.1 Apogon talboti | reverse complement strand
TATCAAATTCTATGCTAATTATTTTAATTTAGTAGTGTTCTGCTTCTTAGTTTTGAATCATAGTTTGGGTATTATAAAAATTTGTGTTCATGTACAGTATATATCCTGTGTAGATGGTAAATGGACAGTGCTTTACATTGCCTCTCATTCACCCATTCTCACACACACACACACACACACACACACACACACACACCAGTGGGTGACTGCTGCCATCCTCCACTGGGAGACATTTAGGGTTCAGCGTCTTGCCTGAGACACTTCGACACATGGACAGTCGGAGCCAGGATTCAAACCGCCAACCCTTCAGTTATTCGACGACCCGCTGTACCAACTGAGCCACAGCCGCCTGTGTATATCGATGTTCTTATTTCATATATTGGCCAATATATCGGTTATCGGCCATTATATCGGATATCTTTTTTTTAAACCCCCAATATCGGTATCGGCCCTGAAAATCACATATCGGTCAGGCTCTAGTTAAAATGTGATGGACTTGGCAATTTCACATTTTATCCAACCACCAAATGAACACTGATATGTTGCATACATCCATCAACTATGTCAGATTACCAACATGACTGGATAACTGGTGTTAAATGACTGGACGTGTGAATGAACACTGACCATTTCATGAGGAACATCAGCTCTCCACTGGAATCTGTGGCTCCGATGATTCTCTCTGGCTGCAGACCTCGGCCAAAACCTCTGGCTTTTTCACCCTATGGATATGAAGGAGGACAACCTCAGACAACTACAAAAACAATTACAAGCAGGAGGCAGTGCAATAAAGGCTTATGAGGGTATATTTTGCATATATTTATTGATGTGATTTACTAAGAAAAAAAACCCCCAACAGATAAAGACTTTTCCTCTGTAAAAGATACATCTTTTTGCTGTTGAAAATAAAAGCTCTGTGTGAAAAACAATACAAGCTGTGTTGCTGTTTCTCGACAGTATGTTACCTTTAACAATAATTTCAGTTATGAGTTTGCTCAGACTCTTCATCATCTACAACTAATGGGAATCACTGTATAGATGTCTGCTGGTGTTGCCGTTGGACTGGAAGCTTAATTTTGCGATACGACATTTTCCACATTATTCACAAACATTAACATAACGTGCAGCACTTTTAACACCCCCTTGGCCAAATATAGTGTAAGATTCTGTTGAAAGTTACTGCCCTATAGGTGAGCTATTTTCAATAGGCTTCTGCTCCATGCCAAGAGGTATCCACAGTATAAATTTGGTGCCGATAAAATCTGTTCTTAACCTCTGATCCACTGGAGATTAATAATTGTTTTAAAGAATTTTATGACTCACTTCATGCATCTTAAGTTAACCCCAAAATAACTGAATTGGATGCTTTCTGTGATAAACTAAACATTCCTGTCTTGGACCCAAACTTGGGACAAGAATTGGAGAACCCAATTACAATAGCTGAACTTAAGGCAGCAGTGACATCACTACAAACCGGTAAAAGCCCTGGGCCAGTATTTTGGGAGGAAAATAGCACCACTACTATTAGAGGTTTTTACAGAATCTTGATTGTGGCTCCCTTCCATAAACTTTGCCCCAGGCCTGTATGGATACGTTGCATGTTATTGTTTATGTCCAGTAATCCTGCACATGCACAGTACGCTGGAGGGCAAAAGCACTGCTCCCATTAATAACAAAACATAGCTAAGCAACCACTGCCGTTGTCGTTTTAGAAACATCTGCTCAAAAAGGCAGAATCAAAGAGATACGTATGACTAGTTTAGATCACCTTTGTGCTGATGATCGCGAAAAGTACAACACAAAGCTAACAGTATTTAACGGAAAGCTTCCACACCTGTTTCAAATAGCTGACAAACTGTGGGTTGACAGTCCACAGAAATGTCCTCCAGTTCCGTATGGGGACATCTATGACTACCTCAACAACACACCAGGGGTTTACACAGCAGAGGACATGAAGGCATAGAAATCACTAGATGGACAAAACTTCTTTGTGTCAGGACATTTGGGATAGATAATGTACCACTGCAATGAATGCATGACCACCATGTGTTCACATTCTCCACATGACCGTTAACCAGAGCTTTGGCCGTTTTTCATCAGCTGGAAACCTGTGAAATTGAGATATCCTAAAATGAATGACACCAAAAGATGAATGACAGTAGTTGTTTTGGTAGGTAACAGAACCTCTCCCTCCGGTTTATACTTCTGTCATTCGGTTTACAAACGTGTACACCCAATGACACAAATCCTGCATTTTCCCACCTCCCCCTCCCAGCCACTGCCCCCCAAAACCCCCTCTGATCCAGATTTCTAACTTTCAGCCTGATCCCTATCCCAATGACAGAAGTATAAAGCGGAGGGAGAGGTTATTTTACCTACCAGAACAACTATCATCATTTGTTATTGGGCGTACATGTACCAGACCACTACTGTCATTCCTCATTCGGTGTCATTCGTTTTAGGGTATTCCTGTGAAATTTAACATTGCTGTCCTTCTTTTGTCTATTAGTGCATCCTACAGTACTACAAATGTTAAACATACTGATAGATTTTTCAATTGTTAATGTCACGGCTGTATTTAAATTTAGCGTGGTCTTTTGACAACTTCATGGCTAAAACCAAAGCAGGATGCCGGAGGAGAGGAGTCTTTTTGCCCTCCAGTCAGAGGTGGAGCAAAAAAAAATCATGTGTGCGTGACGTCACGTATCCATATGCTTACTATTAAAAAAGGGCAAAGAGCTGTTATTCTGCAGCTAATATCGGCCAATAGGTCTACTCACTGCAGACTTTAAAATATTCTCTAAATTGTTAGCATGGTGGCTGGAAGCCACACTCCCATCTATCATCTCAATACACCAAACGGGCTTTATTCAGGGCAGGCATTCCTTCTTTAACCTGAGGTGGGTGTCTATAGTGTATAACCATAACTCATCCACTTCCACAGAGGCTCTAATTTCATTAGATGTCGAAAAGGCATTCGACAAGGTGGAATAGAATTATCCGTTTTTCATTTTGAAGAAATTTAGTTTTGGTTCTAAATTTATAACCTGGGTTAAACTTCTGTATTCCTCAACACAAGCTAAAGTAAAAATCAATGGCTCCACCTATGTGGTTAACTATAGAGGCTAATTCTACACACCCAGTCTCATTGCAGTCTTTATTACACTAACAGCTCTCCTCTTCTGTCTCCAAGTATACAAATAATACCATTGTGGCTTCATCATTGAAAATATGGGTCCAGTTCTGTTGCTATTTTGGTCTCCAATCACTCTCCACTAAATCCCCCTTAATTGGCAATCACCTATTTACTCCATCCTTGATGGATAATGCTTTTTCAACATGGGCTTAACTGGGAATGAGGTGCGTCAGGGATTTATTCATAGATGGGGTATTTGCCTCTTTTCCTTTTCAACAATTACTAAGCAGATTTTCTTTGCCAAAGAGCCAATTTTTTTTTTAGATATCTTCAAGTGCTTACTTTGTCTCAAAGACATATATGCATGTTTCCCTACTTTACCTCCTGACTCTGATATTGACAGCTTTATGACTGTTCTTTCATCTTTTAAAGAGTTGTATCATCTATATAAACACCTGATCAAAATTTTTAGACCAGTTGAAAAATTCCATGAATTTACATTTTGCACTGTTGGAACTCAAGAAGGTTCTAAGTAGAGCTTAAAAATGCAAAACGAAATGGGAGTGAGAATAATTTTTTTTGAGTAAGCAATTTTTTGAAAACAATTAAACTGGGGCGCCATTATGATCTTGTGTGCTTTTTCCTTCAGTGGAACTATGGAGCTTCAGGTTGAGCAGGGGTGTCAAATGGCGGCTGGCTATGTGGAGATGTTGCAGGAATCATCCCTCATGACTGAGGGCCCTCATCTATGTGGTAATGACTGGGTTTTTCAACAGGACAATGCTGCAGTTTGCAATGCCCGCCAGACAAAGGACTTCTTCCAGAGGAATGACGTCACTCTTTTTGACCACCCCCTGATCTAATCCAATTGAGATATTTGGGGATGAATGGCAAGGGAAGTTAACAAAAATGGACATCCGTTCCAGACAGCGGATGCCCTCGGTGAAGCCATCTTCACCACTTGGAGTAATGTTCCCACTAGCCTCCTGGAAACACTCACATCAAGCATGCCGAAACGAATTTTTGAAGTGATCAGCAAGAAAAGTGGAGCTACTCATTACCGAGTCCTTTTTTGAAATTTAATTTCTATTTTAGTGGGGGTTTCGGGTTTTTTTGAGCTGTGGTCTTAACCTTTTGATTGGCTGACGAACAGCCTATTTCAGTTTAATTGTTTGCAATAAATTGCCTATTCAAATTTTGGTCTCACTCCCATTTCTCCTCTTTGCATTTTGAAATTCTACATAGAACCTTAAAATAAAAAAAATGTAAAATGTAAATTCTTGCAATTTTTCAACTGGTCTTAAAATTTTCATCAGCCATGTACTCTAACAGTCATAAACTCAGATCAGACTCATTGGAAGCTTATAGAATTACCTGGGAAGCTAGCTTAGGAATGGAGATCTCAGAAAATATTTGGGATGAGGCTCTACACAGGGTGCCGAAATCCTCCATTTGTGCAAATCTGTTTTATTCAATGTAAAGTTTTGCATTGCGCTTACTATACCAAAGAACGTCTGGCAAAAATGTTCAAAAATGTGTCATCATCTTGCGATTGCTGTTATCAAACCCCTGCTAATTATATTATGGAAATCTATTCTACCTGCCACACAAACAATGGCTAAAGGATGTCTTACATTTTTTAAGACTTGAAAAAATTAGGCTGTCAATCCGTGGGCAATCAGGAAAGTTTAAGATTTGGAACTCATTTTTGGTCCTAATTAATGGCACACAAATTACACTTACACCACACTGAGCTGCTGATTGGATAAATTAATACAACATTATATAAGGTCCCTTTATAAAGTATTTTATTTTGTTTAAACACCATCTATGTATGCCTTGTTGGTCTCAATGTTCTTTTTGTTACGTGCCAGGGAAGTGTACCAGAAAAGGCAGGGTGGGATGGAATTATTTTGTTTTCATTTTAGGAGAAACTTTTCAATTGTCATACTGCACATTGATGTTTTGAATTCTGCATAAAATCAATAAAAAATTAATTTAAAAAATTGGTGTGTATATCTCAATGCATTCTTCAGATAATTCGATTGCGTTGTTGAAAGGACATGTTGCCATTTGACCTTGAAAAAAAGTAAGTCAAGGTGACCTATTTCCCTAAGGGTTCTGCTCCATGCCAAGATGCATCCGCGGTATAAATTTGGTGCAAATATCTCAATGCATTCTTCAGATAATGCGATTACATCGTTGAATGGACAGACAAACAAAACAATTACAATAACCCTTCAGCCAGAAGTTGGCCAAGGGGTAACAAACTGTCACTGTGTAATCTTGCTGAGGTGTGACAGCTTAACCCTACCTGGTGCCTGACTGGGCTTGGTACATGGTGGGCCTGTAACCCCTGGGGGGGCTTATGGCACCAGGATGGCACTAATGAGCAGTTCTGCCCAAATCCCCCACTCTACAGGGGTTTCACAGCCCATCAGCATGCTGCAAGGTGGCAACCTCACTAGCTGACTAGCCAGCACAGGGCCAACTACCCAGCATGGCAAAAACAAACAGAAGTAACTGGACGGATCACCCTGGCAACAGACCTCTGCCCTAGCACGAATCACGACTTTTGAATCACCACCATAAAACTGGCATAGCCTGCTGGAATGTCCAAACACTCCTGTGCCTTGGCTAAGCAACACTTCTCTCCTGTGAACTCTCCAAATACAAGACCTCCCTTGCTGGCCTCTATGATTCATGGTGTGGAACTGGAGAGACCACTGCTGACGACCATCTCTTTATCTGGAGTGGCCCAAATGATGGAAGAGGCCTCTATGGTGTAGTCCTAGCAATCCCGTGATAGCTGAGGAAATCCATCATCAGCTGGAAGCCAATCAGTGACAGACTGCTCTCTGCCCGCCTCCCTACCAACACGGAAAGATGACAGTTATTGTTGCCTACAGCCCAACTGATGTCACTACAGACCAGGCAAAGGACACACTTTATAACAAACTACAAGACGCCATCCAGTCAGCCTCCCCACGACATTATAATTGTCCTCAAAGACACCTATGCTACAATCACTACGTCAGACCCTTCCGGCAGTAACAGGTCCTGTCTTCATCGATAATACCACTAACAATACTGGCCAACAAATACTCCATCTATGTAGAGCCACCAACCTCTGCATTGCCGACACTTGGTTTCCCCAGAAGCGGATCCACCACTGGACCTGGTACAGCCCTGCTGAAAAACCAAAAAAGCCATTCACCACATTCTCATATCCCGCCAATGGAAGACATCCATAACCAAGTGCCGTGTCTTCAGAGGTGCACAGCTTGGCAACACAGACCACAGACTGCTGATAGCCGACCTTCAGGTAAAACTTAAGGCAGGGGGCACCAATCACTGCATCCCCCAAGCTGGTCTCCTCCGGCTTGCAAGACCCGGCCATCATGGAGCTGTACAGGGGCTCCATCAAAAACTGCTTTAGTGCACTAACTGACGAGATATCCCGGAACTGGCCTCACTTCAAAAACGTCGTCATGAAGGCTTCCAAGGAAACCATTGGGTGTACAAGAAGCCCTGGATATACCAGAGCACACTGGACATTGTCAACAGCCGGCGAGCCGTAAATCTGCGAGGTGATATGGACCTGTATTGGCGCCTTAACATCCAGTCTATCCGATGAGACAGAGAAAACCTCTAAAGCAATCAAGCAACAGCCCTCAAGCAAGCCTCCCGAAGCAATAATCAGGTTTTGAACCTTCTCTGCCAAGGTAAAGCAGGTCCCTGCTGGCGCTGCTTCCTAGTCAAGGAGACAAAGAGATCAAAAAGCTCAGCCTGAGAATCAGCTGGCCCAAGATAGAGGTCATGTTTGTAGGTGATGGACCCGATCCACCACCCCTCCTGTTTGACGGCACCCTTGTCCACTTTGTCCCGAAATTTAAATACCTTGGCTCCACAGTATCCAACACCGATGACCTCAAACCACAGATCGACTGATACTGAGCCCTAGCAGCCTGCGTGATGCAGTCCTTGTGGAGACCATTCTGGCAACATTGGCACATAACCCCGGGGACAAAGCTCTGAGTCTACAATGCTTCTGTCATCTCCATCGTCCTGTATGGCTCTGAAACTTGGCCGCTGACTTAGAGCAGCCAAACCATCGAGCCTGGCTTTGACACCAGCGACCTCAGGAGGACTGAAGGCATCACGTGGAGTCAGCATGTCACTAACCCAGCCCTAAGAGAGCTAACCCACTAGTCCCCAGCATCTCGTCTTGCAGCAATGTGGCAAGTGTGCTGGTATGGTCACGTCATCCACCTGCCTGAGGAACTTCAAACACACACCATTCTGGCCTTCAACCCCCAGCAAGCCGGCTGGAGGTGACCCAGATGTGCCACCCACACACCTGCCAACTGGATGTAACAGCCCAGGACCTTAATGCCTGCAATGTGACTCTGGCACAAGCCCAACACCTCACCCATGACAGACCCAGATGGAGAAACCTGCTTGCTATGGTTGGCTCTACATGTTTTGAAGTGCAAGAAGATAGATGAATGAATGAATGAATGTATGAATGAAATCAAATTGATTGAATTCTATTTATCACTCAGCCCAATGTGTCTAGAGTGTCAAATGTAGAAACCTGCTTTTTAATCATGCTTTATCTGGAGCTCATTTAGACAAAACTGATTAAAATTATGTATTGTCCATGAGATGGAGTAAAATATCAAAAATTTTTGGCCATATTGCTCTGTCATTTGGGCTGCAACTAACAATCATTTTAATAATTGATTAATCTGTAGATTATTTTAATAACGTTGGCAACTCTTAAGAATTGATTCATTGTTGCAGCCCTATCTGTCATGTTTGTAATTTGAGGATAGGATGAGAAGATGCAGTAGGACATCGACCTTCCAATGTTCCATCTACTTGCATGTATACTGTAAATATAGCCTATACTGAACAGTAACATGTAGATTAGGAGGCAGGGACTGTCCTTCTCTTCCTCACCTCCTCCTTCTTCCTCTTGCTCCCCCTCTCCTCGGAGTCGCCACTGGCCTCACTGGCTGCTTTTCTCTTGCCTTCCTTCTTCTTCTCCTCCTTCTCTTTATGTTTCTGCATGTACTCAGCTATAAGGTCAGGGCAGTCCAGGTTCTCCTCTGGTTCCCACGTGTTGTCCTCACTAGAAAAGGAGGCGTCAGAGAAATATTTGACAGAACTGATGAGTATTGAAGAGCCAAAGGGAACCTCCTCTTCACAGGTACAGTCATAATTAATGCCAACTTAGCACTTTTGTTGCTATAGTTAGCAACTTTTCAGACTATAGGGACTTTTTTCATAGACTTAGACTTTCTTTATTGTCATTGCACAAAAAAACACTGTAGTGAGAATTTGGCAACGAAATGTCGTTGCTTGGCTCCGGATTACACAGATAAAATATAGTCTCTATAAATAAAAACAAGCTAAAAAGCACATAAAGCACTCATAAAGCACAAAGTGAGAAAATTCATCTAATTTTTAAAGCCAATGGGAAACTTTTGAAAAGTGACTGAAACGCTAAAACACACATTTTCCCCTCTAAACGGTCTGTCTGCCTAGCTGTAAAAGTCAGTGTTGATAACTTGCCCACTTTGTTGGTATATTTAGTGATTTTTTTAGAACCCTCAAAAAACTATCAAAAAAGTGACAAATCTATCAACTTTTTCTGGTGTTATTGGAGACTTTTCAAAACTGACGTGAAAGCATGTATTGTTCTTCGTCTAAAACAAATCACTGCACTGAATATAAATCACTTCCATTGCCAGTTTCCTCTATTGTCTCTTTTTGGTCCATTTACATTATTAATGTAGACTGAAAATTAAAATTGTTCATGTTCTTCTAGATAAAAAGAAGTTAAATATTTAACAAAAAAAAAAATTAAATAACCAAAGTAACTCCTTCAGAGTGTCGCTTTTTGGTTACTTTTGCCGGCCCGGTCCCCAAGCCCAGATAAAAGAGCAGGGTTAGATTTGGCACATAAAAAAAAAGAAAAAAAAGAATTGAGTATACAGGGTGTACAAAAAAAAACAAAACAAAAAAAATTATGCATTTTGAAAAATGACCCCCAGTCCCCCATTTGATAATTTTTGGAAAATTTTGTTATTGATATTGGTAGGTAGGGGATTGGTGGATATTTGTCCAAATTTTCAGACCCAGGTTTTCACGCATGAGTGAGCAGAGCCAAATCGCACAATCCAAGTTAAAACTGGTTTGCACTAAGTAGCGGTGGGATTTAAATTGAATCATGGTCATGAGAGGGGACAATGGGCATTCAACATGTTGTCCACAAAATTACCAGGTTACAGCATTAACACTGTAGCCACCATGTCAGTTTCACTTCTTACCCCATGGCACCTCTTCCTGTCTTTCAAAGTTAATTCAACTTGTTTTGGCCTGGTTTCCCACCAGTGGTGGGAAACGGATTGATCATTGGGCCATTCTTTTATTGAGCGAACATTAATGGGGACGACTACTTGCAATAAACTTACTTGCATAATGAAGTTGTTCCAGCAATTGACAGAATGCCCTGTTATCATTTCAAGAATGGCTGAGTCCAGCGAGCGTGGTGGGCACAAGATGGTGCCCCGCCCCATCAACGTAGGATTGTTACTGATCGTCTGACAGAACTTTTCGGCCAACGAGTGATTATGTTGAACTGAGTGATGGAATGGCCCCCTCTGTCCCCTGACCTGACGCCATTGTACTTCTTTTTGTGGGGCCATCTCAAGTCAAATGTGTACATCACACCACCAAGGGACCTGGATGACCTTGAGGAACGGATCAGGGCAGAGGTGGGCATTCTGAGACAAGACAGGGAACTGATCAGACGTGCAGTATTGTGCATGAGGAAGATTGAAGTCATCTCATACTGTACATAGAGCCTTGAGGAAAATACAGATTTGAATAAATGTGAAATTAGGTGTTGCTTCTCATTGTCTCCGACTCGGATTTACCCTGGTGTACATAGGGGAGGTGGACACTCCCCAGATTGACGTGTCATTTTACCATCTCCCTGCGACTGCTGCCAGAGACAAGCCCTGGGTGGAATCCATGCCAATGCCTTGACATGCACCCACTGTCTCTTGATTTAGGTAGTTGGCTAGTCCGGACAGGGCCCGATTCTAGGTGCGGGCAAGAGGGGATAGTGCCCCTTATACAAATGTCCGGCCCCCTCAAATTAAAGTTTCTGAAGGTAGGGGAAAGGAAAATGAGCTGCACAACATTAGAGGAATGTAATGCATCTTAAGTTTCACTTTCACTTTGTCTGGTTGCATGGTGCACATGTAATCATTGCGAAGT
>JAPQRQ010000027.1:6633909-6643950 GCA_037367365.1 Apogon talboti | reverse complement strand
TCGGAAATTTCCGATCCGTGAATTACGCTGGTATCGGAACCCGATACCGATACTGGATCGGATCGGCCCCATCCCTAGTAATCAACAAAACTGGAAGTAGCCGAGCGGCATGGGTAGCCAGAGCTAATAGCAGTAGCCATGAGCCGTGGACAGACGTGGAGCAATTCTGGAGAAATGGAGTTTTATTCCGAAAACAATAACTGCATGTAGGCCCTTGATGTTTGTTTTCATCAACACGCACCGTCTCTGATTCACCCTGCCCCTGACTTTTCTGTCCAAAGCCAGAGCAGTTTGTCAATATGCATGCTTCTGTTTACAAATTTTGGTCCACTAGCAAAACGCGCAATTAGAATGTGAGCCGACCCAAATGAAAAAAATAAAGTCCGCATTCGATTCGAGTCAAATAAGTGGACCAAAGGACTTTCCAGGTGTGACTACATCCTTAAAGAATGAATATAGTCGGTGGATGGAGGTAAAGGTGACATTTGAGTTCAGCACTCACGAAGAGACAGTGGAATTGTTGCTGCATGGAATTCCCATTCCCACAATGCACTTCGCGAGAAAATTTCCGAAAAGGCCCGAGTAACGTCTCGGTTTGTTATGTAAACAGGCAGACTGTGTTTATGATGGAGTCATTTTCAAAGTTGTTCACTGTGAGGGAAGTGATTCAGGTGCATAAGCACGAAAAGACTAATGGATTAGTGATAATTAGGATATCACTAGGGTTTTACAAATTTGAAAAGAAATTTGTGATGAAAATCATATGTTTCTTTAATGTCGACCGTCGCAAATTTGCATCAAACTTTCCATTACAGACTCAGCCAAAATAGCGTATGTATTCCCCAAATACCTGTTTGGACATATTCGATATATACCTAGGAACCTTTGGCAAGAACGTATTGACCATTATGCCTATTGTTTCAAATCTGCATTGTATCTAAATTTGTGTTTTGAATTAGAAAAGAAAGCAGCAAGCACACATTTAATTATAGACAATATGAAAACAACATATTTCATGTTTTGTTTGATGGATTTAATTTCATTTGTGAATACACATCTATTCCTCACATTCAGGCAGCAAGACATTCAGGAAAAAAGATGGTGCAGGGAAAGTTTAAGATTAAGATTGGCAGTTTATCAACAAATATATGAGACATTTTGTGAAATTAAAGATAAATATTACATCATATTTGTAATATAAAACAACAATCATAATCTAGGATGAAAGTGAGAAAAAAATTTAGCAACAATAAAATTAAACATCGATATTGACTGAGAGAGGTTCTGTGAGATAAACCTTTTCCTAATTTGGCCCTAATATGCTGCTATACTGTAGCTTATTCCTGGAAAAAAAGTAAAGAGAAGGAGCAGATAAGGAAGTACAAGTGGGAGTAAAAGGAAGGAGAGAGGGAGAGAAAAGCAAAGTGGGAGAGGAGGAAACTGAGAGATTGGAATCAAGACAAATATTGTCTCTCTGTGTCTTTCAGGTTTCAGCCATATTTCCCTCAGCACATTGTTTTTGTCTGCATGTTTCTTCAGTGTCTGGGAGACAAACATCAGACCAACACCTGGTTTATCCTGTTGCAACAAAACGAGAAGTACTTGTGTGTATGTTAAGAGCTGTGTTAACAGAAGAACTGCCTCTATTGTGTTCAGGCAGGACAGGACAGGGACGTCTAACAGCTGTTTTATATATGTGTATTTGTGGGCAGGAAGTGGGATCATGGCTTTCAGAAGCTTTAGTGTCTTTTGTGGCTCTGTTTTATTCGTGTCCTGACTGATTGAAACAGTGTGGAGAAGATAGACTGAAGCAAGACAAGAACGAGGCAGATCATCCACTCCAGCTACTCTCCTAACAGCCTGAACTCAGCCATGGGTTCAGATTAGTTAAATGAATGTGGACTTTGGCTCTTCACCAATGTGAGTAAGGAAATTGGAGATGGGCCTTAATTCAATGGATCATTTGATGGGTTGACTTTTTTTTTTTTTTTACTTTAACTGCACTTTACAGGGACTGTAGATTGATTATATTGTTGTTTTGAACAATTTTAAGTTTGTAAAACTACTTCCACAGTTTCTCAGTCAAAGCTTGGTATCACAGCATAGCAGCCCGTCAAACAATGTTTTCAATGCTGTCCACAGACTCTAGACTTTATAGAACAAGTGCACCAAAACTTCACTGATTGGTCATCACCATCTTGGCTTTTCAGAGACAGAACTGACCAGTGACCATATGTGGACGGAGGGCTGAGCTGCAGGAATGAAGAGGGTGACGGATAAGCTAATGCTAGAGTCTAGCTTACTGACACTGTAAAACAGGAAAACTCCTTCAAGTAGTCAAGTAGTTGCATTACAAAGTCATTATTGGTCTTGTTAAATGTGATTATTAAAGATGGACCAGAACACTTTTTAGAACCCCAAAATAGGGCAAATGAAAAAGGAAAAAGATTGTTTAAGAGAAAAGTTTTTTCATGGACTCGGTATGTTTACCAAGTAGGTGATGATCTGCATTTGAGGAGCTCAGCCACACTGCGGCCTTTTCCTCTGCCCCCAAACCATTATCATGAAAAATTTCTTTGTCATATATAACATGCCTGTGTGGCCTGACACCTGATAGATGGCGTCTGGCCGACTATTTTTCCAGCCACTCGAGCCTGTGTATTCAGGAGGGTAAAGGAGATCAGAGAGGCCTGGGCTTCCAACACCTTATGAGCATCGTGACAGTTTTATAGTGACAGGGTGAGGAAATCAGACAGGAAGACGGTACAGGAGACAGAACATAACCCAAAGAAAACACACACAAAATGCTATTAGAGAAGAGAATGAAAAGAGGAAAGGTTGACAAGGTCGGTAGGGTTGACACTTCAATAGAGATGGTATCTGTCCCAGACTGAGTTCAGCCAATGGTCTCTGAGCTGACATTAACATGGACAGAAAAAGCATGAGGGGACAAAGGAGGGGAGACAGTCGAGTAAGAATAACACAAAAAGGAATGCTAGAAGAAATGTTGAAAAATGGACACAACGGTAAGAAACAGCACTGTGTATCTTACACAGAAAAAAAGAAACTGAAAGAAGCATGAATAAATGGATTGGAAAGAAATTAAAGAAAAGACTGGAAAGAAGCAGATAGATTTAACACTAGAAAAAGAGAGAGATGGATGGTAAAAGCAAGAGGATGAGACTGAGATGAAGAGTTTGAGGGCAGGACATGCAGAAAAACAAGGGGAAGAGAGAAGAATGAGTGATGGAAGCAGCAGTGGGCGGTGGACGAAGTGGAGAGATAACAGTGACAGAGGAACCAGCCCATTATTACCAGAGACAAAAGATGAGACGGGGAGGCAAACAGAAATAAGACAAAGAGGCAAACACAGTCCCAGTCATGGCATATTCATGTTATTTGTATGTTTTATCATGTGCCTGTTACAATGCACTGCAAAATTCAAGACCATAGTAGCCAATGCAGATGGTGTCATGGCCAGAACAGTCATTCTGTCCACAATGTCCATGTCTCCTGTCCCATTCAGACCCCTGAGCTGCATCCATATTGAGCTAGTTGTCATAGCAATGCAGTATAAACTATACATATTATACACAGTATGCACATAAATACTATGAACGCATACTGGGCCTGTGTAAATCTGACATTAGACATGTACTTTTTTTAGCTTGAGTCCCATTGACAAACATGGATGAGGTGATTTTTATTACCTATATACACTGCAGCCACTGGGAAATACAGATTTTGGATGATGTGGATTCAGCTGAGTCTAAGACATTTATATATGGACTGAGGCACTGACTTCCATATAAAAACCAGCAGCTGCTGCTCATTGAAATGCTCCAGCTGAGCTTGACCATTGTTTATACTGAAACAAGGAACAAAAAAGGCCATAGCACGGGGGTATTTCTACCCACTGAGGTAATTAGTGTGACACAACTACCTCTGGACTCAGTGTGTAAGGAAGAGCCTCCATCAGGTAGATGTTGGTGCTGGTTCTGTTTTTATTAGTTCTATTGTACGAACACTTTGTGTTGATAACAACAAACTGGGATTTCATCTGGACTCGTATATTATGCCTTTTTAAAAACCCACTCTTGGGGCTTGTAAATGATGACGTTCTTTGGGTGATCTATCCAATGATAGAACATGTTAGCGCACTATCCTGGGTTGATGTGGCAACTATATCAGGTAGAAAAGTCCTATTACCTTTAACTGTGTTTTGAGCATTAGTATAAAAGTCTATTTGTGTGATTTTTTTTATTATTTCCCCACTGACATTGTTCTTATAGATAAAATAACTAATTAATCGAAATAGTTTAGGCACCTCAAGTAAATATTGAACTCAGCAGTGTGTTACAGCAGTGAACCATACAAGACCACGAGAGAATGTATGTTTGTGTGTTTATGTGAATCAATGAGATTTATTTTAACCATAGGCTTTAATCAATACAGCAGTGCTACCAGTGCAGCATGATTCTTCCCTGGCTCTTAAATGTGACTTGTCCACATTTTTATTTCTTACGATTTTAATTCTGCTTGATTAGAAAGAGGACAGAATGTGTGAAGTTCACCCACAGACACAGTATACAAATAGACAGGAATGCTTTACAACACGCCATCAGGGTGAATCGTCCAAACAGCAGGCTGTGTTTTGGACCGGTTGGTTTCTAGCTGGAGGGAGACGGATGAACACACACATGCAGTGTAGTAGTTCATCATGACTGCAGGATGGGAGATACTACTGACATCTGCTAAGCCTGCATGTGTGTGAGGGTAAAATGCCTTTATGGAATTCGATTTTCTCCCAAAACTAGTCTGTGGTTTTGTGTCTCTCTTCTGTACCAACAGATCGGTTTGGTCTCAAGGCTTTTCCTGCTCACTTCATGTCATTGTACTCGGGTTGAGAACAGAGAAGAAAAGGGTCTGATGAAATTTTATTGTTTGTCCTGGGGTTAGTGCATGTTCAGATAAAGAAGACGATCAGAGGAAGGTGAACTCAAAACACCTGCATGACCTTTGCCCCCACAGTTATACAGATCTTTCTCTATTATAGCATCTTGTGGATGAACATCACCCTTTGGCTGACAACATTACATCCACTAGACTGTAAGTAGAAGTACAAAGAAAACCTCTCTCCTTACATTTTCAAAAAAGACTTGTTATTTTACTTTTAATGCATTTGTGGGAATGTATCAGTTATTGTTGCTTTCTATCATTGTACACCTCAACATTTTCAAACATGCAAAATACATAAAAATAGAGCTGAAGCAATTGAATATTTTTAATTGATTATGGATGGATGGATGAATAAATGGATGGGTAATATATGCTGTCATCTGAAAGTGGACCCGTTTAGAGAAAATAAAAGATAGGTGCAACATATAATGCAGAACTTGCATAAAATATCAGTTCATACACTGTATTAGCTGCCATATAATTTCTGACTGACCCAACACATGACCTTTGGCAGCTGACCTTGGGTAACCTCTGACAGGTAAAGGTGAGAAACACTCAGATTTCAAAGGATCCACCTCCTCAGATGTTTTTTTTTTCCTTGTTGTTAGTGAAGTAGTCCTTAAATATGTCCAGGGTGAGCCCCTGTTTCCTCATTGGTATCTGGGATAGACTCCAGCGCTCCAGCAGTTCAGAAAATGGATGGATGCTCCTTAAGCAGGTGTCTCTGTTGTCCACCTGAACTTTGACACAGCTTGAGTGGTTAACCAGTTACACCTTTATACCAGGACTTGAATAGAGTTGATTCAACAGGCTACTCAACTTGAACTCTCATTCAGACACTCCCATTGGTTTGTGGACTGCCATGTTAAAGCCCGGATTTGGGCATATAGTCGTTTTAGAAGGCATGTATATGTATAAGACAGTTGAACTTCATTAAATTAAATTCCAACCTTTGACAATCTAATTTTGGCACTTCTACATTGTCTATATCTGCTGCTTATTGACAAACTTGGGACCAACCATGTAAGAGTATTCAGACTGGATCTAACGTACTCTTTATCACTCATAGAAATATGAAATATTACATGATGTTATATTCTAAATTGCCCATAGGTGTGAATGTGAGAGTGATTGATTGTCTTCTGTATTTGTCAGCCCTGCAATGAACTGGTGACATGTCCAGGTGTCTCCATCCACTTCTATCTGCACCACGTGGATCCCCCCCCCCACCCCGAGCACTTTCAGTAACAGCTTACTGCTCCTAGGTGCTAATGCTAATGCTAGGTACCATGTGTATTTGGATGGGGAAAATACAGACTTAATTTCCCTATTGGGATAGTAAAGTAAGTTAACGTTTAACCATTTTTATACACAGTTTCTACATGTACACAGAGGTTTCTAACATATTGTCATGCTCAAAAACAGACACAATTTTGACAGATATGACAAAGATTAGGTTCTGGGTTTAGTCTCAGAATTAGTGTTGGGTTTGGTTCCACTGTCACAGGAATGTGTGGGAGGGAGAAGCTCAACTGCTTTGTGTGGATGTATGTGGGTGAGAAGAACTTCACACGACAAGAAACTCACTTTTAGGGATCTTTCGTGACCTTTGCAGGTGCGTACAGTGTAGTGCTTTCCATCAGTCTTCAGGTTGTGGGCCGCACTGTGCACAGAACAGGGATTTGCACTGTCCATGCGAACAGACGTGAGCGCCATTCAACCTCTGAACACAAAACTAACTCAACTCTTGTGTGAACTCCAGTTCTCAGGCGCGCTGATGTTACATTCACTGTGACTTTGAAATGCCAAAACATTATAACCAGCAACACAGTCTGTACGGAAGAGACAAATTCTCTAACTGCCTTACACTATAAATCCTTACACCTGCAAACTTTGGAAGAAAACACAAAACAGTTTTAGGAAGAATCAAACACTGGGGCCTTCACTGTCTTATCATTTTATACACAGTTGAAAAACAGCTGCTGGTAAATTCTACCATGGTAACAAGATGAAGACCCAGTCAGTGCATCAATAAAAACTCTGCATCTTTATATGGGTAGGATCCAGACATGTTTATTCATTGGTATGAATAGTCATCTTTTATTTTCTATTAATATCCTCTTCTTAACTTTAACCAAAATGCACAAAAACATTCTGCAGGTTCTCTTCGTATGTTTGTCGCTGGTGGTTCTAATTGTTCATCTCTTCCTGTGTCATCACTTTGCGTCTCTCTCCCCCTCCCTCGTAGTCTGGCCGATAAATCAGACAGGAGATGGACCGCCTCTTAGCCAATCGGGCCAAACCATGATTGATGTCACCATTAATTAAGCAGGGTTTTCTTTTATTTCCAAAAGGCCCATTTCCCTGCACAGCCAAGCTAATGACAATTACAATTTGGTCGTTAATAGATGACTTTCCTTCCTTCGTTCAGATGAGTTGGATGAGGAGCAAAAAGAAAGACAGAAAAAAGTAGTCGGCCGTCAAGATGAAAGGTTGAGAAAGTGAGCAGAGGTGATAGTGTGGGGGGGTGGGAACGCTCACTAGGTTTAACCTTCATTAAGGTTAAGTCATATCTACGATGACCAGCAGGTCACACACAAACAGCCTTAATCCTTACAACATTCAACATGATGATTTTAATGCATCTGTTAGTCATGTTCCCCCACTGTGTAAAGCTGATGTATCCTGGATGTGACGACTGTGTTTAGAATGTAGGAGAACTTAAGCAAAAGCAAATGTACGCATACAAATACTACTAGAATATTAAATATGAACTGAGCATTACTGACAAAGCCATCTAGCTGGAATACAATACAATAAAACAAATATCTATACTAGAGCCGCAGCTATCGAGTATTTTGTAATTGATTAATCAATTTGATTGTTTTAAATGATTATTTGAATAGGCGAAATGTGTAAAGTAAAAATGTGAAAAAGACATGTCTGAAAATGACGAACAACTTGTCTTTTATTCCAGAACCAGATTAAAGAACAACCACAAAAAGTATTAAAGTAAAAGGAATATTAAAAAAATATTCTTATGGAAATAACAACAATAACAACAGTGTAAAAGTATATATTAAAATATCTATAGATATAAACAATAACAAGTCAAATGACATCTACAAACAATATGTGCCCTGTAGTCTTCAACACATTTGGATCCAATTTAGTAACAAATTAAGATGGAACTAACATACAACTTTGTGTTGATCCTGGCATCATGTGTGTCACAATAAGCATCTGTATGAAACATATGTTGAACCAATGTTTAGGGAACAGCAAAATTAAGGAAATGGAGCTTTGATTCAGGAAAATTGTAATTGAATAATTTTTTAAAAAATTGATTCAAGTCGATTAATCAATTAATTGTTTCAGATCTAATCTATACAGTCAATGTCATTTCATCCGTGTAAAGTCCTACACAGTGTGTTAGAGCTGAACAATAATCACAGTATTATGACATTTGCAATATAGACAAGTGGGATAAAAAAAATAAAAAATTGTCAAGTTGTACAAGATAATTGCATATCAGACAAGTAAATGATGTGTTCAAAATATCTTATAATAAACAAAGATATTTAGTAGATTATTAAGATAATTTGTCCGCAATCCCTGCTTGAATAGATAACTTTAGTGATCCTGAGTGTGTATCATATCTGGAAAACATCGACTCTGGTGTTTCATATGTGTGTTTTATAGCAGAGCTTCATTTCCCTCAGTCCCAGTATGAACAGCTTCACCGCTGTGTTGTGCATCTGTGTCTAATTGAAAACCAAACCAAGTTATAACAGGGGATGGACACAGATCAGCTGACTGCCCAACAGCGTCTTAATGTGGACGGGTGTCCCCGAAAGATTAGCAGATGAGTTACTCATACAATGTAGGTTTTGTTTCTTTATTAAGTGAATTTGGTACAGATCGTTATATTATTTTGTATACTCTGTATATCTGTTGTGTATATGGTATAACTGGGCTACTTTACAACTATTGTGTTTCTTGATTTCCATTTACTTCTACACTTTTCCTGAGGGGATTAAATCAGCTTTGTTTCTTTTCTTTTTTTTTTGAAAGAGCATATGCATTGATTAATTTTTAATTTAGTTGTTAAAGCCCTAAAAGTAGTAACTGAAAATATTTAAACTATAAAATCTCCAAATTAGCTTGAGATATGCTTATATTTATTGTATTATTGTATAACAATAATGGATTCGATTTATATAGCGCTTTTCTATTAACGCATACTTAAAGTGCATACAATGGATCCATTATTCATTTGCTCTCACATTCTCACTCTGGTGGTGGTAAACTACGTTTGTAGCCACAGGTGCCCTGGGGCAGACTGATGGAAGCATGGCTGCCAATTTGCGCCAAACCGAACAATCACACGCATTCATACACCAGTGTGAGTAGCAGGTATATTACGTACTTACATAATTATACATATATCTATGGTTTGTCAGTTTATTAAAGACTTAATCATGTATTTAAAACAGAAATGATTACATCTAAGTGTGATTATGCATTCAGTTTTTTTTTTAGATTAGATTAGATAGAACATTGTTGATCATTTGGGCAAAACCCTCAGGAAAGTGAGGATAATTTTAGTTATCATAATATAGATGATAGTGTCATTCACCTGTACCAATGTATTAATAATTATATTTTGTATTAGGATGTTGCCATATGTTGAATATGTGAATAAAGTTATTAAAACATAATCAAGATTAAGAAGTGAATTTAGTTTAGTTTAGTTTAGTTTAGTGAATTTAGTTTGTGTTTTACATAGTTTTTAAACACACCAAAGATGAAAAAATAAAAAGAATGAAATTACTATTATTGTGTTCTTTTCTGATAAATAATATATTTACTGTAAAAGGCAATACACATCCTGTGAACAGTCAGTGAAGATGAAAAATAGGATGAATTGAATGCATTGAAATAGTGGTTTTATTTGGCCACTTGGAGGCGCTCTGACATCACATATGACTCCTCTGACCCCATTCACCTCATCTATCTATCTATCTATCTATCTATCTATCTATCTATCTATCTATCTATCTATCTATCTATCTATCTATC
>JAPQRQ010000027.1:6585123-6598324 GCA_037367365.1 Apogon talboti | reverse complement strand
ATCTATCTATCTATCTATCTATCTATCTATCTATCTATCTATCTATCTATCTATCTATCTATCTATCTATATATATTGCATATTATATATAGTTGTGACTAAATGTGTTATTTCTTATTTTCTATTTGACTGTTGCTGTGAACATCCCAGAATGATCCAAAAAGCTAATAAGACATCTGTTATCCTTGGAGAGATTGTACCGTCTCACTCGAAAGACAAAAGATTAAACTTCCACTTATATTAATCATTCATAAGCACACATAAACCATGGGGTCACATTTCCACTGATAGGGTTTCACAGACCCCCTGCCAGAACCCCTGGAATTTAGAACACTGACAGGTAGAATGAAGGAATGTTCCTTCCTCCATACCACATCTAAAGCACAAAGATGCCACATTAGAATTATATTTATGTAATTTATGTGGGGTAGTATACAGCTGATGTAGGAAGTTGTATTGTATCAATCTATACCTAATATTTAAAGTAGAGGTGACCCCATCTCTACACAGATTCCTCCATAACTGCTCCTCAATGGTGATTCCCAATGTGTTGCAAATTTTAACCAGATAATCAGTTGATGGAATATTTAAAGCTGGTCCTTCATTATAGTCATTGTCATGTTATAAATGTTTGTCTGTATTAAGTAGTACAATACAAAAACATCCTACGTAGGCTGGTATTCATAGTTGATGGTCCACATGCCCTATGATGGACCGGTGGTGAGTCCAGGTTGAACCCAACTTCACCCATTGGTGGTCGGGATTGGCTCCAGCACGAGGACTAAACAGGTCAGAAAATGGATGGATAGATTAGTGATAGGCCACAACTATTGACTAAATCTGCTTTACGTTTTGCATTAAAATTTTTAATAAAAAAAAAATATCTCCATTTCAAATGGAGGTTTTTTTTTGCTAAAAAAAATAAGAAAGTGAACAAAAACAGCTGAATGAAATAGATTAGAGCTGAAATGATTAATCACTTAATCATCTCAAATTGATTAAAAAATTATTCAATTAAAATTTTCTTGAATTGAAGCTTTGTTTCCTTAATTTTACTGTTGCTAAACATTGGTTTAGTGGCATGATTGATGATTGCCATGATTTTTCAGTTATATTAGTTCCATCTGAAGTTGTTAGTAAGTTTTAAATATTTTTTTCGCCTATTCAAATAATTGTTTAATCAAATCAAAGAATGGAATCGCAGCTCTAAAACAGACCTAGTGAATGGAGACGATACCTTTGGAAGAACTATTTGGTTAGTTTCTTCCAAAGGTAATTTGTTAAATCTTCAACAGTCATCAAATCAGATCCTTTTACCTCGATCCTCTAGAGTTTCTTTGAGGAAAAAAAACAAAATGTAACAAACTATAAATTCCAAACTTTATGAAAACCAACTTTCTAAATTTGACGTAGGAAATATAAAATTTGATGAAATACTAACAGTCTCACCTCACAAATAACTTACAAATCACATATAATTGCCCGCGTGGAAATTTGCAAATCCACTAACAGGTGGTTAAATCTGTCAATCAGGGGCAGAGAGGTAGGACATTGGTTGAATTATAATTCCAATAAAGAATCTATAAAATTAAATTGATCTTTGAATTAGCAGACAGAGCGAGGTAATGTTGATGAGTGTGTTCAGCATGGCAGAGCTAATTAGAGCAACAGCTGCTGCATGTGTGTGTATTTGCGCGTATACGCGTGTGTATGTGCTTGTGTGTATATATACATGCGTATGTGTGTGTTTGTGGATTGATGGTTTCTGGTCTTAGGCTTCAATTTCCTCCTCATCCTGACATGTCAGTGGCTGTAAATCAGTAACACGCACACACAAACACACACACACCCACACACACACACACACACAGACACACACACACACACTCATACACCATCTGTGCAGATGACTGTGTAATTTACAGCCGACTCCATGTGTTTGTGTGGATGTGTGTTGTGGTTTCACTTTCTAATTATTTTTCAATTCCACTTTACAGCTTCCTATACAGTATTATTATAACTGTGTACTATTAAACAAACTTCATGTAACTTCATCATTGATTGCAACTGTATTACATTTTATACAACCCAATAAATACTCTCATGCTGTGTGTTCGAGTTATTTGTAAGTCTGTTTTACTGTTTTCTAATATTTGCTGTATAATGTGTATCGCTCACATTTTAGTCCTCGTACACACATATACGGTAATATAATTACACGTCATAGGAATGAAAGTATATTAGCCATTAAAATTATTTATAACTTCCTAAGAGAACATATAAATATCAGCTTACTTCTTCTCTGCTTCATTGTATTTATTTCTTTCATTTGCTTTTTGTCATTATGTGTGGGCACACACACCAAAATTGTTAAAATGGCAGAAACAATGACGCAACTGTAGATATTCATGGTCTGCATCTTTCATTTTACTTCTTCCTCACACACTCGTATTCGCAGAATCAGGGTATATTGATGGAGTTAGCTCAGTAGTTTGTTTCTGCCAATATTTACACACCGCTATCCATCAGAGTGTGTGTGTGGCACTCTGAGTGTGTGTGTGTGAGAGCACCGTCCATTAAATCCAATTAGCCCCCCTGTCCTGTCATTCTGAAACAGGGAATGTGCTTTGGGTAGTAATAACCTAGAGTGTGTGTGTCAGCAGGAGGCTCCCTGTTGGCCCTTCACACCACTAATTGATGTTTATGGGTGTAATAGTGTTGTGTAATTGTTACAGCTCCTACAGCTGGTACCATAGAGGCAATATACTTATATTAGCAGGTAAAGTTCACAATAACTGACAGTATGGTGTTATCATCTTTGGATAATACAGATTAGGTTTTTAATAGAAATTAATTTCAAACTCATTAATACTATTCATTGGAGAGCATGAATCCGTTTGAACCCATTCTCATCTGGCTGAGTCTGGTGGTTATGTGAGGATTACATTCTTTGTTCCATCTGTGACCAGAGAGTGATGAGATGGGATAAGAACCGCTAGGAAACAACTTTTACAGTCAAAGAAAATGACAAAGTGATAAAAGCTGAAGTGATATTCTATCTTAAAATTTAGCACTGGACATAGTTCTGACTGAAAAAAAAATGGAGTTTGACCCTGAAATGGCATAAGATAAGTCAAGATATATTATATTATATTATATTATACATATTTGGATATATCTTTGGTAAGTTTGACATTAGTTGATCCACAGTTAACACTAAACTGTGGCAATGCTGACTTTGTTTGGATGATTCAGAACAGATTCTTAGACAAAACAAAGTGTATGGAAAATGAACCAACTGTTCTTTCTCACTCAAAGGACAGAAGGTGTTTTATATTGTACAGATTGTAAAGCCATGTAATGTGAATATCTTACTTGGTAAGAGATCAATAGTTCAGCAACTGGTAGAGTAAAATGCAGTACACAGCAATAATATGAGAATTATTTTGTAAATCTTGGTAGTTTTTCTAGGTTCAACTGGATTTGTTTTGTGTGAAAGAAAGAAAGAAGAGCAATGACCTGGGCAAATGAGAAGTTACATAGACATGTTTTTGTAAATGTTAACACAAGCCCTGTGAAATGCAGTCATCAAAGATGTAACAAGATGAAAAAGATGTAAAAATTCAGTCAGGCATAAAAAAGAAGTTTTTATTATTTCTGAAACAAAGGTGTCCAAGTGTGATGTGTCTGATATAGTCCTTCAAAGGCAAGAAAAAATTTTCTCCACATTACAATTTTAATTAGACTGAATTCTTTGTGAGAAAATGGAAATAAAAACCTTGAAAGGATAAACAAAATGCTCAAAAGCTAGTGTAAATAATAAAACATGATACTGTGACTGCCTTATTGTTCACTAACATTTTAAGTTGAACTTTATTCAAAACCTATATCCTTCTTTATAGCCTCAAACTGCTTTACAGGCATATAAAACCAAATGACAGCTTAGCTCATAAGCTATTTACTGCTGCTGAATGATGATGCGTCTCATCATCAGATTGTACAGTGTGCAGCAGGCCATGGTCATCAAGCACACTTTCATCAGGGTGTTCATGAGCTTTCCACCAGCAGAATCAGTGCACATCCACCTGCTACTCAGAAGGCCGATTGTACACCGACCACAGAGTGGGTACATTTGTGTTGGTGGTCGTATGAGCGCTCCGGCCTGGTCTGGGGGTTTGCCATGGGTGTCATCATCCATGGAATGAGGGCATAGCCTCAGTCACCTTTGTTAGGCTGTGTAAATGACCCCCAGTGCTCAGTATTACAAAGGTCTTCATGTGTTTTATTTTGTTGTTATTTTTGTTATTTCCTGCAAAGGATGGATTTGAAAAAGTCCTGATGCATGTAGTTAATTTACAGTGACAAGAGTCATAAAAAACAGTGTAAATGGAGGGAAACAGTAACCGGGAGAGAGAGAAGTTAAACAACAACAAATGCGGAGAGAAAGGTGAAATAAGAAGATACAGGGAGAACAAATATGGAGTTTAGCTTCAGCTGAAACTTAGAAAGGTAAATTACAATGTGTATTATGCGTGTGTAAACATTTGGTTATTGCATGTAGCTGAGTTGCTAATTTCCTGCCATTAACAGTGTTTAATGTATTTTGTTTTCTGTTTGTTTTGACATTATTCATCTCTTACATTGTTCCGCAATTGTCCATGATTTAACCTGTGAAAAAAACACAGCAGAGACCAATAGGCAATTTTTTTCTTCAGTTTCCATTAAGTTGGTTTCATAAAAGTTATATCTGATTATTGTTTACAGAATTATAAGTGACTCACCGATGAGCCACCCATCACATCGCCTCCTCATGAACCATGCACCTCGTCATGAGCTTCCTCCTGGCCAATGGCCCATAACATTCAAAATATGTCAGTTTACATCCGATATTATTTCAATATTAATAAAATAAAATAGTTGAGGAATGGTAATTATTCTGGAGAAGTCCATATGTATATAAAGGTATGTGCAATAAAGTGGAATGAAAACCAGAAAAAAGTGTTGAACACACGAAGAAAAAGCAGAACAACACAGCAAGAAAAGGCAAGGAACCAAATGAAAGCCATAACTAATTAGGAGGCAACTCTACCTCCAATCTGTGCTAATTAATGTGAGTTGGGTTAAAATATATTGATGAGCAATAAACAGTTTTTTTTTGTTACCACGGTGCACCACTGGGGGCATTATCCATAAGTGGAAGCCTTCTTGGATGGGTTATGGAGACGCCAGTCTGCAGTCAAAAATGCTAATTTCATAACTGTATATACAAACCATTTGTCTGGACCTACTGGCTCTGACTGAAACCTGGATAAAGACTGAAAATACTGCCACGCCAGCGGCACTTCCCCTCAACTACTCATTCTCCCACACCTCACGACTGTCCCAGTGTGGAGGGGGAGCAGGCTTGTTGATTTCAAACAACTGGAAATACACACAATTGGCTCTGCACCAATATGTCTCATTTGAATACCACACAGTAAAGGTGACTGCTCCAGTAAAAGCCTTTGTGATTGTCATATACTGACCTCCTGGTCAACTGGGTCCATTTGTGGATGAGCTAGACACACCATCCCTGAGCTGCAAAGTCCCTGGCTCATTCTTGGTGACATGAATATCCATCTAAATGAACTTTTCTTGACTGACTTTGTGTCCCTAATTGATTCGTTTGACTTGACAATGGTTTCCACCCCTCCCACTCACAAAGCTGGCAAACAACTTGACTTGATTCTAACCCGAAACTGTAAGACAGCTGGTGTCTCAGTTACACCTCTGCACCTCTCAGACCACTTCTTCATCCAATTCAATGTAAGTATTCAGGAAATGCCCTCTGATCCTCCTCCTCTGGTCTCATTCCGTCACAACCTCCGAAAACTGTCTCCCAGCCACTTCTCATCAGTGGTCGGATCCACATTGCCTAACCTGTACGTATTTTCCTCACTTGAGGTCAATGAGGCTACAGTCACTCTGCTCTACACTCAGCTCATACCTGGACAAACCATGTCCGTTATCCACTAAACCTGCTTGCTCTAAACTGCCCGGTCCTTGGCTGTCTGATACCCTCCGTAAGTTGCACACCAAACTCAGCAGAAAGAATATGGCGAAAACACTCTGACCCTGCTAACCTCCAGGGCTACCCATTAATCCTACTCTCTTTCACAACTGGCATCAATGCTGCAAAACAGGCCTTCTACAATAACAAAATCTGCAGCACCTCTGACTCTCGAAAACTATTCTCCACCTTCTCTGCTTTGCTGAATCTGCCACCTCCCGCAGCCAAAAACCTCTCAGCAGACACATTTGTCTTCTTTTTCACAGACAAAGTGGCTGGTGTCAGCAGAGAGTTCACAAATCCAAAGGGCTTTCCTGTTGATCAAACATGTAGCTGTCCTACTACATGCCAGTGTCCGCTTCTGTCGAATGGGCCATCCGACACCTGTAACACACATAGTCGTCCTACTACATCACAATCCTTGTCTCTTCCAGGCGATCAAAATTAACTTCATGAATTCACTCCCATCACTGAGGGTGAAGTGTCAAAATCTCCTGTCTTGTAGCCGTCCTACAACATGCCAACTTGATTCAGTGCCTACCAACATTTTACAAGAAATATCTTCAGCTGTGACACCAGCAATCACACGTGATTAACCCTCACTAAGGTCGGCACCTCAAGAAACCTTCTCTCGACTTTACTTGAGTCGAGAACTACAGGCCGGTCTTGCTACTCCCCTTCTTATCAAAGGTCATGGAAAGGGCGGTCCCCAGACAAATCACGCAGTTCCTCACTGCAAACAAAATCCTAGACCCTTACCAGTCTGGATTCAAAAGTGAACTCCACTGAAACGGTGTTGCTGTCTGTGACAGAGACCTTTTAAGAACAGCCAAAGCAACAGGTCTATCCTCAGTCCTTATTCTACTGGACATGTCATCAGCTTTTGACATGGTTAACCACAAAATTCTGTTAACAGTCCTTGCTGATATGGGCATCTCTGGCAAAGCATTCTCTTGGTTTGAATCAAACATGGGGCAAACATCCCCACTGCAACTCCTCTCCACTGGGGTCCCCCAAGGCTCAGTGCTGGGGCCCCTGCTCTTCACCATGTACACAAAATTATTGGGCCAAGTCATCCGTTCTCACGGACTCTCGTATCACTGCTATGCAGATGATACACAGCTCATACTGCCATTCCAGCCAGATGACCCTAACATCTTGGCAAGAATATCTGCCTGCCTCGTGGATATTTCTGTATGGATGAAGAAACAACACCTCCAGCTGAACGTGTCCAAGATGGAGCTCTTGGTCATTCCTGCCCACTCGTCTATTCATCACAATCTCAAGATCAATATCGCTTCAAGTGGAATCACTCCGTCCAAAGTAGTAAGGAATCTAGGTGTCATGATCCATGACCAGCTCTCCTTCTCAACTCGTGTTGCCTCGGTTACCCGATTATGCCGATTTGCTTTTTACAACATAAAGAAAATCAGGCCGTACCTAACCAGCTATGCTCTGCAAATCCTGGTCCAAGCAATGGTCATCTCTCGGTTAGACTACTGCAGTGCTCTCCTGGTTGGCCTGCCAGCCTGTGTCATAAAACCTCTACAGATGGTCCAGAATGCGGCGGTGCGTCTGGTATTCAATGAACCCAAAAGGGCTCATGTCACTCCATTACTCATCAGCCTCCACTAGCTTCCTGTTGCGGCTCGACTCAAATACAAATCACTTCTGCTGTCCTACAGAATGGTATCTGGGTCTGCTCCCTCCTACTTCAACTCCATACAGGCTTACACACCTGGCCGATCCCTGCGCTCCTCCCAGGAACACTGTCTAGCAGTAGCATCACTACGGACAAGGCACTCACAGGCTAGACAATTCACACAGGCATTTCCACGGTGGTGGAAAAACTTGCCAGCTGCAACCAGAGCAGGGGCATCCCTCCCTAGCTTCAAGAAGCTCTTAAAGACTCACCTCTTCCGGGTCCCCCTTCTCTCTTAACCCCTGGTTTTTAAAGTTTTTAATGTTTTTACCACTGATGCTTCATTTGATCTCTTAACCTCTGTTTTTTATGTTTTAATGTTGTTGCTTATTGTACTTTAACACTGATGCTTCATTGATCCTTTCTTTGTAAGTTGCTTTATTTAAAAGCGTCTGCTAAATGCAATGTAATATAATGGAAGCAACATCACTTCACCAGTGGTGAAGTTTGCTTTCTGTTGCGGCTCCACTCAAATACAAATCACTTCTGCTGTCCTACAGAATGGTATCTGGGTCTGCTCCCTCCTACTTCAACTCCATACAGGCTTACACACCTGGCCGATCCCTGCGCTCCTCCCAGGAACACTGTCTAGCAGTAGCATCACTACGGACAAGGCACTCACAGGCTAGACAATTCACACAGGCATTTCCACGGTGGTGGAAAAACTTGCCAGCTGCAACCAGAGCAGGGGCATCCCTCCCTAGCTTCAAGAAGCTCTTAAAGACTCACCTCTTCCGGGTCCCCCTTCTCTCTTAACCCCTGGTTTTTAAAGTTTTTAATGTTTTTACCACTGATGCTTCATTTGATCTCTTAACCTCTGTTTTTTATGTTTTAATGTTGTTGCTTATTGTACTTTAACACTGATGCTTCATTGATTCTTTCTTTTGTAAGTTGCTGTATTTAAAAGCGTCTGCTAAATGCAATGTAATATAATGGAATATAATGGAAGCAACATCACTTCACCAATGGTGAAGTTTGGAGGTGGAAGTATCATGGAGTGGGGCTGTTTCTCCTCTCGTGGTACTAGCATACCTCATATCATTGAAGGAACAATGAATGGTGCCATGTACAGACAGATTCTTGAGATGAACCTGCTGCCATCCACCAGGAGGCTGAGAATGAGATCTAAGTGGATCTTCCAGCAGGATAACAATCCAAAGCATAGGGCAAAGGACGCTGGCAATTGGTTTCAGAGAAAGAAAGTCAACTTGTTGGAATGATCCAGTCAATCACCTAACTTAAACCCAATTGAACATTTGTGGAAGCACCTGAAGATCCAGATTCACAAGAGGGCCCCTCACAATCTTCAAGATTTAAAGACAATCAGTGTAGAGGAATGGCCAAAATCACACCTAAATACTCTGGGTGATTAGTTACTTCATAAAGAAAGTGCCTTGAAGCTGTCACTACAAACAAAGGCTTCTCGACTAAGTATTGAATTAATTTCAGTTAGTGTGTTTAATAATTTTTTCCTGTTTCATTCCACTTTATTGCACATAAATTTATTTACATATGGACTTTAATGTTTGGATTTTTGATTCCAAAGTCTGGTGAAAATTTCACTTGAATACGTTCATTGGAAATACTTTTACTGGACAAAATGTTGATATGTTTAATACTTCTGCCCCAATTGTATGTGCATGCACTCTATAGCACCAAATTGATATTTGGAAGTCCAGCTATGGCAACAAAGGCATTCTTGATTCCTACCTGCCTGTTTCCTGTGTATGGAAATTATATGTACTGAGCACTAAGCACAGCTCGTTATTATTCTATTATAGAATAGAATAGAATAGAACAGAATAGAATAGAGTTTTATTGTCATTGTTACAGGAACAATGAAAATCTGTTGCAGCTCTGTCTCTGTTTAGCAGTAAACACATAAAGTGCAAAAGACTGTAAAAATATCACACAAAATACTGAAAAATATTGGCAATATACAAAAAAATACTAAGATAAAATGTTAAATATACAAATACTCTAAATACTGCTAAAATATACAAAAGCTAACTATACTACATATAAGAATTATGCACAACATATAAGGATATAGGTAATAAAGGATATATACGTAAAATTAAAACCAAGGTGCTCTAAACCAGCTCACCAGCCATTCATCTGTCTCAGTGAACAGATGCAATCATGCAATCTTTAAAAACATGTTCTCTGCGTAAGGCCTGGTTTGCCATAGCATCTAACAGCAGCATTTATGCCAGTGTTCACCTGCTGAACCCAAGAAATAATCCCAGGGGGGTTTTATAGCCTAGTCTTATTTGGATTTAATTAATGAATAAGATATTTTTCAATATGATAATGATCTAATGACGTCCAGGTATGCTGGAAGAGGGAAATATCTAAAACATGCAGGACAGCAGCTCTCTAGGACCAGACTTGCCTACCCCGATCTAAACCATGAAGTAATATAAATTAAATTGAAATGTGTGTTTCTGTGGATTGAATAAATACTTCTTGGGTTTTGATGTTTTTTTTCTTGGTAAAAGAGCATTTGACCACTTGTAAAATTTTCTTTTACCTGGAGTAAAAGCAAAACTTACATTGGAGAATCCTACAAATCTATCGACAACTCTAATAAGAGAATATGTAGGATACAAAAAACAATAAGAGAAAATTTGCTTGTGTAAGGTTGTATGGAGTCATTAAAAATGTGGACATTGTTGTAATTCATGACATCATTTTGTAAATTTGGGTCCTGAGGAGACACAACATTCATCCTATGGGTCCCATGCTGAAGATGTTCAGGAACCACAAGACAGTATAAATGAAACTGAATTTCATTGATTTTTCAAGCATATTCAACCCTCAGAGATAAGTCCAAAAGGATGGGCGTGGAACCCTCCTCTGTTTCCTGAATCACAGACTATCTAACAAGAAGGCCACAATTTGTCAACCATAGGACCTTTGTGTCTGGGATATTAATCAGCAGCACTGGGGCTCCTCAGGGGACTGTTTTGGCTCCCTTCCTGTTCTCACTGCACCACTGTAAGTACAACTGCCAAATTCCTGCGTCATCCAGAAATACTCTGATGACACTGCTGTTGTAGTGTGTATCAGGAATGGATCTGAAGGGGAGGACAGAGGTCTAACTAAAGCTCTCTGTAACTGGAGGTATACAAACTGGTCCCACTGAACACGTTGGAGACAAAAGAAATGGCGGATTTCAGAAAGTCTAAACCCCTCTTCAGCCAGTCAGACATTGAACCTCAAGTCCTTTGACATTGGCATTAATATCCTGCATGTTTTACTTGTCGGTTATCGCCAATCTGCTGTTCTATGCTGTCATGTGTTGGAGATGCAGCATTATGATGTGCCATTATGTCTTTAGACAAGATACTTCACCCACTTTCCCTCTAGTGTCACTCACACTGGTGTATGAATGTGAATGAATGTTTGGTGGATGGCAGAGGTGGGTAATCCCAGCTTCACAGAGTAAAAGGCCTGCCATGTATTGGTTCTACCTGTTCACTTAACACAGGTGATTCCACTAATTATCCCATCTACCTGGATGAGGAGTTGTGCACATCAAAACGGGCTGGTTCAGTGAATGGTTGGAACAAATACAGGGTAGGTCTCTTACTCTATGAAGCTGGGATTGCCCACCTCTGGTGGTTGGAAAGGCTGTTGGCATGCCACGTTTCCATCAGTCTGCCTCAGGGTTAGGGTTAGGCTGTGGATACAGATGTTTATACCACCAGTATGTGACTGTGGTGTGAATGGGAATTCAGGGAAAGGGATTCAGTGTAAGCACTTTGAGTGCCTACAAAAAACAAGCACTATATAAATCCAATCCATTATTATTATTATTATTATTATTATTATTATTATTATTATTATTATTATTATTAAACAAAAATACACAAGACAGTTAGACAAACTGTTAAAAAAAGCTGGTTTAGTGTCTGGAGAGAAGTTGGACTCCCAGGGGACTGTGGTGGAATGTGGACGACATCTTGGAAGGTCTTGATCATCCTCTTAACTACAGTCTCACCATCCAGAAAAGCAGCTGCACTGGACGGCTCACCTCATTAAGATACAGAAATGAAAGGTACAGATAATGCTGTATGAAACCTTAGTCAGTCACAGATAGACTGGGTACAAAACTTAGTTTATCATAGTTTTTTTGTTTTACATTTTATTTGTTTTGTTTTGTTTTCTTGAGCTGGAAATTCTTCTGGCAATTACTAAATTTAATCTGTATCTGCAGGTAAATTAAAACTTTACAATTCTCTGAGGCTCACCACCATGAGGTGGTGATTGTTTTATATACAGAACAACTTTCTTTCTCAGTAATGTTCTTTATTAAGAAAAACACCTAAAATGGGGAGAGAGTGTATGTGGTGGTTCTCACTCTGAGCTTCCAGCCTGGAAGGTGTCCATCAGTACCATCTGAAAATAGACCACACACACACACAACAGAAAAGGCTGCTGCATGTCTATCAGTATCTGCACAGACTAAAACAATACAATGGAAAGTGTGTGTGGTGGTGAGGAAATGTGTTAGTTGAGATCTGTTACCTCATAGTGACTCCACCGTGACCCCGAGGATCATCCCCGTGGTGACCAGTGGGGCCAGTCAGACACAGTGGGCGGAGGTCAGAGGTCAGGTTGAGGTGAACAGACTGAATGCTGGCTTTTCCTCTTTCTCTTCCTCTCTTTATTCAGTCTCTTTCACATTGCTCTGTCTCTCATTTTGTACATAGTGGAACATCAGCGTTCACCCTGATATCATGAGCTTACTCTTACTTTTGCTAAATTTTTCTTTGTGTAACAGGGACAACCCTTCATCCTAAGATAGAAAAGTGACATATGAATAACAAACTTTTTGATCGCTGCACTTTCTCTCTGCTTCCTTACCACTCTTCAACTACAAATACACTTACTGACAAGTCAGTTTTGCTGAAATGTAAGTATATGTCACTCCCAAATTCACACCTACAGCCAATTTAGATTAACCAATAAACCCATCAGGGCATGTCCAACTGATCAAGGCAGATGGTGATCCTCCAAGAGCCGGCGTCTGCTTGAGGTTTCTGCCTGTTAATAGGAAGTTTTTCCTTGCCACTGTCACAAAGTGTTTGCTCCTGGTGGATTCTGTTGGGTGTCTGTAAATTGGCTAAAGAGCAGTGGCAGGCTGTGCATTTGGTATCTGGGTCTTCAGTGGGGACTTACTCAACTTAATCCACGTCTTAATACCACCACTATGATGTTACAACTATAGAAACCATATAAACGTATAGTACATAGCACATACAGGACTTGAGTCAGTTCAGCGGCGAGTCTCCTCTGTCCAGTCATATTCTTGGCATAAGTTTCAATTCTCTTAAGGGCAGAGAATGTATGCTCGACAAGCTAGCTCAGGGGTAGGCAAGTTCAGTCCTAGAGAGCCGCTGTCCTGCATGTTTTAGATATTTCCCTCTTCCAGCACACCTGGT
>JAPQRQ010000027.1:6571481-6585023 GCA_037367365.1 Apogon talboti | reverse complement strand
CCAGGTGTGCTGGAAGAGGGAAATATCTAAAACATGCAGGACAGCGGCTCTCTAGGACCGAACTTGCCTACCCCTGAGCTAGCTAGTGTTGGGGTTGGCCGACCACGATGTCCAGCTTTTCTGGAAAAATCCACCTTGAAAATATACCATAAGTATGTCCAAAACCAAATCATTTTCCTCTCCTCCGTCAGCCATTGTGGGTGTAAAAATTCTACCTCAAATGACAGTTCATTTCACTTCAATTCAATTCAATTCAGTCCAAATGAGCTGTGTTGACATGAATCAAAAAGAATATTGCCAAAGCTATATCAAATAAGTTTGCTCTTACCATCCAATCAGAGGAAGGATAAATGCTGACAAAATTGGGGGCCAGCTAGATGGCCCTGTGAGGCGAAATTGCAATCTGATTGGTTAAAGAAACTGTCTCGATGCTATACAGTTTAAGTTACATTGGCCAGCACTACTGATTCTGAAGGCCCAGGGCAGGTTAGATTATCCAAATACACGTACTGGAAGCAGTGAAGCCAAGATAAATGCTAAGACATGAAGACAATTGTCTATTGGGAATAAATGAATACAATGTCATAGAACAAATATTAGAATTTAGGTTGTAAATGTAGGTCAGTGTTTCTGATAGTGTTTAGGCCAGCAGAGAAGGCCTTACTGGCCCTCACGGCCAGGAGTCTGGTTTAGACCAGCTCTAAATGTAAAGTGACATGAGATAACTTTTGTTATGATTGGCACTATATAAATAAAATTTGATTTATATAATTGATGTCTTTGGACAGTGAGAGGTATGCCCACCCCACCAGTCAATGCTGGAATTGAACCCTGGACCTTTTTGGGGACAATGCTAACTACTGCACCACCTGTTTCCCTGTAGAAGGATACTCAATTGATGGACCACCATTTTACCTATAGATATTCTCTATTAAGGTGTTATGATGATGGCTTTATGTGAGCCACAATGAAAGCTGCTTGTATGGTTGGTTTAGCATCACATAGTTGATTTCAGCCATGGCAGTAAAGTGGCAATATCCCTACAAAAGCAAAAGTGGGCCTGCGTAATTGTACAACCTAAATCATCAAAAACTGCCATTTTCAGTGTCTAATGTCAGAGGTTACTATTGTTTCCTGTAGCTTCTCATGAGGGGGACTGCTAAAAGGTAAGTCAGCATAGGGTAGGAAAATGCCAAACAAAATAATCAGTCGATGGCAGGTGTGATGGCCTCACTAACATTGTCTTCTCCCTTCAGTTGCCAGCATGTTCGTGGGCCATCTGGTTTTTGGCCACACCTTATAGGTGTGGCTTACAGAATAAAAGGGCCACCCCAGCAGGTGCGCTCTCTCTCAGGGCAATTTTGCGACATCAGACGTATTGCTAGCTTGGAAGAGAGACCGCTGGACTGTGAATGGACAGGAGATAGCAGAGGGAAGTGACGGGTCAGGAAGTGAGATGGGAATTGAATGGGGTAACAGGAAAGGTGATACTACTATAGAATCTGAAAGTAGTAGACAAAAATGGAAAAAACAGTCATCAAACCACTCTGTCTCAAAGTACTGATTGTGAGTCGAATGTGACAGCAGCTGGAAAATCGGGACAGGAAAGTAAAGTGATCTTTAAACTTGCTCAAGCAGGTGCACCTTTTGGTGTGTAGAACCTAATCCATATAAAGACAATTCTGAGTAACTCATTGAGGGAAATCAAATATGCGAAAATGTTAAGAAATGTGTCAGTGTTGGTTGCTTGTAAAGACATTGTGCAGCAAAGGAAAGCGATCAGGCTTAAAACTCTGGATGGAAAGAAAATACTAGTGTTGGTGGTGGAGGGAAAGGGTGTCCACTGAGTTATCATGGGCATCCCGACAATGGTGACAGTGGACGAGATTAAAGAGCGTTTGACTGGAGGTAATGTTGTGGATGCAAGGTGTTTGAAAACCACCCGATCTGAGGAAAGGTGCAAGAGTTTGTATTGTTGAAGTTTGATGAAAAGCAGTTGCCTGACAAAGTCTTTTTTGGCTTTATGTGCTATCCAGTTAGCCCATTTGTCCCGCCACCCCTTCAGTGCTTTAAGTGTCAGTGATATGGTCATATAGCAGCTGTCCGCAAAGGGAAGCAAAGGTGTGGTAGATGTGCAGGAGAGCATGAATATGGGTAGTGTGAAGACGGAGTAGAACTAGTGTGTTGTAAGTGTGGGGAGAGCACAGCTTTGCTTATCGTGGATGTGAGGCTAACAAGAGAGCTGTGGAGGCGCAGAGAGTTAGAGCCTCTGAAGGCATATCATATGCCCAAGCAGTTAAGAAAATCTCAGTCAAGGTCAACAAGAGTGAACACAGAGAGAAGTGTCAAAGTCATGCAAAAATAATGTAAGAGTTGCTCCAAAATTGTGATGATCATAAGGAAGAATGATTTTGTGGTCTTTATGGTGGATATTATAAACTGCTGTGCCCAAGCAGAAAGGAAAACTGAGAGAATCAGGATCATTGTTAAGGCTGCAGAGAAATATCTAGGAATGAAAGATCTCAACTGGGAAGAAGTGAAGGAAACATTGAATAAGTGACCCCTCAACTCAAAACCATGGGTTAGTGGCTCTTAATGGTAAAAGCTGTATTGAAATTGAATGCCAGAAGCCTTATTGCCAATGGCTAGGAATTTAAGAAATTTATTTCCACGCCGCACAGTAAGCCTCAAAAAATCTGCATTCAGGAAACATGGCTTCAGCTGCAGTAGGATTTTATTATTCAAGGATATACTTGTATTAGGAATGACAGGGAACAACACAAAGATGGAGCTGTCGGCACTTTTATTCAGAATTGAAGCAACCACAGTATTATAGACATCAGCAAAAACTATGAAGCTATTGTTGTCAACCCGTGCAATAATCTAACTGTAGACATTCTAAATAGTATTGATGACAATGCCCAGGGAAAAACTATTTGGTGTGGGGATTTTAACACGCACGGTACATTATGGGGTAGTAGAAACACTGATAATAACGGGTTAGTGGTGGAGGATTTCATTGATCAAAACGGCCTGGTTTGTATAAATGATGGAATGGGAACTCTGTAAAACACAATAAATAAACACAAAGCGTGTTATAGACCTTACACTCCTTACAAGTGAGACAGCAGGCATCAGCAAATGGGAAGACCTCAATGAATCACCACTTGGATGTGACCACTATACTATATATACAAACATTGGTCAAGAAATGCTCCGAGACAAATCAGAAAGGATCCAGAGGTGGAAGTTGGGAAGAGCAGAGTGGGAGGCTTTTCAAGTTAAAATAAATAACTGTGGAAGAACTGTATTTGCAGGACAGTTGATGATGTGGAGGAATTCAATGCTACATTAGTTTCAGTTATTGTCTAGTCAGCAAAAGAAACAATTCAAAAGCGCATAGGAAGTAGTACCAGGAAATGTGTACCATGGTGGAACGAATCCTGTAACGAAGCCATTAGTTCTCAGAATAAAGCATTCAAAAAGCTAAAGTCCTAGCACAATATGGTGACTCTTTTTGAGTACAAGAAAGCTCAAGCAGTTGTTCGCAGAACAACAATGGCTAAGCGATTGTATCGGAGGCAGTTTTGTTCTAAAATTGGAAAGGAAACTCGATTAACTGAGATTTGGGGCATGATCAGATGCATGTATGGAATTAAAAGTGATTGTGAGGTGCCTGTGTTAACAAAAGATGGAACTATTGCAATCAACAGTAAAGACAAAGACAAACTATTATCTGCCTCATTTGTGACTGTTCACAGCTCTGACAATCTCTCACCTGTAGCAAGGCAGTGCAGAGACAACACTGGCGCAGCATCTAGGCCTAATAGAAGTCCAGCCGACCGCTCAGGATGACCTCAACCTCCCATTTAACCTGTTCAAATTGAGATGAGCTCTTTCAAGAACAAGACCAACAACTCCAGGAAAGGATGTGTGCTATGACATGCTGGCCCATATGTCTGACCATACGCTTGAATTTCTGTTGAGACTTTTTAACCATATCTGGGATACAGGATGCATTCCATCAGCGTAGAAGCAGTCAGTTATAGCCAATACTAAAACTGGGAAAGCCTTCTTGGGACACCTTAAGCTACAAACCTATAGTATTGACTTCACAGCTAGGAAAGACCATGGAGCGTATGGTAACAGAGTGGCTTAATTATTTTTTAGAAAGTCAGAGCCTGCTTTTCACTCACCAAAGCGGCTTCCGTAAAGACAGAAACACTATGGACTCTGTGCTGTGTCTTGAATCGGAAATCCAAAAGGCCAAAACAAATAGAGACATTATTGTATTTTTTGATGTTGAGAAAGCTCACGATATGGTATGGAAGGAGAGTCTTCTTATTAAGCTGCGTAAACTTGGTGTTGGAGGACGGCTGTTCAATTGGACAAGAAGTTTTCTGCTCAATTGTCAAATACAAGTAAGGGTAGGTGCTGAATACTCGGATGTGTTTAACGTGGAAAATAGAATTCCACAGGGCAGTGTTTGCAGTCCTTTTCTATTCAACATCATGAATAATGACATATTTGAAGATGTGGATTGCTCAATTGGAAGGTCCCTCTATGCAGATGGTGGCGCCTTGTGCGTGAGAGGCAGAAACTTGAAATGTATTGTGAAGAAAACACAGAGACCTATACAACAGGTTAAGTGGTGGAACTTGAGCAGGTAAAAGAGGTTAGATTTTTAGGTGCCGCCTTTGATGAAAAGCTCACCTGGAGGTAGCACACTGAAAAGGTCAAAAATAAATGTAAAAAAGTGAACAATTTGGTCCAATGTCTAGCTGGTCAAGACTGGGGATCAAAGAGGAGATCTCTCCTAAATATCTATTGGGCCATTATGAGATCTACAATGGATTATGAATGTATTATCTACATGTCTGCTGCTGAAACAAATTTAAAGAAACTTGATGTAGAGCAGGCCCAAGCCCTGCGGATTTGCTGCAGGGCTTTTAAAACATCGCCTGTCGCTGCTATGCAAACTGAACTGGGACAAATGCCACCAGCTACGCAGACTGAAGCTCATGTTGGCTTATTGGGTAAATGTACAGGGTCATAATGGGTCGCACCCTGCAAAGAACATTCTTAAGGAATGCTGGGAACACCATCAAACTATTTTACTCTTGGTTGGATAGGAAATGCTGAGGCTCACCTTAAGCTCTGCTTAAGCCCCACAGTGGCTATGCCACCTGTAGCCCCTTTGCAATGGCCCCTGTAGATATTAATCTGCACCAAAAACTGAAAAAGAAACCCAATAAGTCACCACAGTTTAACTAATCAACTAATCAATGAGCATTCTGATAAGTTGTTACAGATGGGTCAAAGGATCCTGAGAGTGGGCGTACTGGTGCTGCTTTTTTCATCCCTGACCATGAGGTGGCTCTCAAGAGGAGACTAACAGATCATCTCTCAGTTTTTACTACTCAATTTATTGCAGTTCAGCTCGCACTGGAATGGGCTGTAACAAACTTGCAAAATCAAAGTAGTTATTGCATGAGACAGCCTTTCACACACATATGAAATGCACTCACACACATGAAAACACACACCCATATGAAATTCATTCACACACGTGAAATACTTTTTCAAACATAATTTTTTTACTTCAACCGGAAGGCGTTTTACTTTAACTGGAAGGCAACTTACTTCAATTGGAAGGCATTCAAACTGGGGCGCGGCACCGAGGGCGCCGGTAGGTAAATCCCGCCTTGATATAAATCAGCCACTGGGACAATGTTCAGAGTGCAGAATTCAGAGCACAGCCTCAATACACTGAACTGATACAGAACTGAGAAGTAAAACGGAACTGAGGGGGCAGAACATTTCTTGCCCCCCCTAGAACCAGGCCCGGATGATGCCCTGGTGTTTGCTCTGCCACTAGATTCACAAGCATCGCTAAGCAATGTATCAAACACGCAACAGTCCTGCAAATGAATTGCATGCTGTTTGGACAAATGTTTTAGCATATTGGAGGTATTTTCCCGTTATGGAACATTTTGAACTTTTAACATAGTTCCTCATTTTACTAACTGTCTGCTCTCAGTAACCATTGGCCTTTAGTTATTTCTTCATTTCTTCATTTTAAAATAGTATGAAAGTTGTTTAAGTATGTCTTAAAACAGAGTATGAAACCCAAAACTAATTGCATGGTTTTTGTGGGTAAATATAAGAGTATGAAAGATCTGAACATTTCCCCAGCGTAAATATTCCACAATACAAAGCAGTTTTGATGACAATCAATAGACAATGGCAGAATGTGAGCAGAGAATGGCAGCCTGTAGTAACTGTTACACATGTATGTAACACTTACATACATGTAGTAGTAGTGAGATCAGCTAATTACAAAGCTACATGCCCCCAACCAGTAAAGAAGGTTTAAGCAGGAGAAATGTACTCATTCCCTGTGTTAAGCATTAGTATGGGAATCACACATAATATGTAGTACATATAGTACATAGTGCACAGAGGACTTGAGTCCAGTTTATTGCTAGGGTCAAAATATGATGAAATTCCATTAATCTGTTTTTGAAATGTTGCATTGATTCAAATGGAAAGATATGAGGTCAAATAAACCTTGACATTTGGCCACCAAAAACTTCAGATCATCATTTCATCCAAATATTTCTGTCATATTTTGAAAATTCTATCAAATTTCAAGTTCCTGAGATATGTTTTTGTTTTGTAATGTAAAGGAGACCTTCTAATAGTGGTGCACTGTGGTTGTTGTTTTTTTTTTTTTAAATTGCCTACATGGAAAAGTAAGAAAATAAAAAATACTTCATTACAGTAATGAGAGTAATTTGTTAGTTCGATCCCCAGAGATAAGAGACTGCATTACTTGCAAGTAAGCTAGCAAGAACTCATTAAGTACAGTAACTCTAATGTTATTAATTATGAATGGTACTCCGTAAACCTAGAACAAAAAAAATCACTTTCAGTTTTTATTAATGATACTATACTGCCCTCTAAGTAGCTCATTAGCTACATGCACAAGATGCTGAAAAAGCGTTGCACTCAACTCTTTGGGGGTAGATTTCTAGTTGTGTGTGTGTTGTGTGTACATGAAAATCTTTCAGGTCCTACTGACTAAACTGTTATGCTCCATTAAAATCACTTGCCATGCAATCACACTTTTGATATTAGCAATCACTTGCCATACTAGCATGGTTTTGATATTCAAAGTATCCGTTTTGCATGTCCCAGTCCATCATAAAATCCTATTCAAACCAAGAAACAAATCTACAGACAGTCTGGAGTGTGCAGATAATATAAACTCTAAATGTGCTGGCTTACATTAAACAAAACAATAACCTGAAACCTAAGATTGGGCACAGGCAATTTTAACAGCTGCTTTGGCTAACCATCTGTTTTGTTTTAAATATCTTATTTAAGTTTCATAAAAATACCTGTCGTGTTTGCACAAGCTGCAGCAGAGGCTTTTGTTCTCTAAGCAAACAATGGCTCACGATCATGTGTGACACATACAGAACCTACTGTATAAACTATGGGTGCTGTAAAGGATCTCAAGCAATTTTTCAAAATGTTGTTACTATTACTATTACTATTATGGTTTTAGGTGACATATGAGCAAAATGATGATGCAAATATTGGTAGACAGTTAATGTGGCAAATCTTTATTGCATTTCTACAAGCACCCAAAAATTGCAAAGCTATTTGGCAAAGAACTTGAACCGGGTTGAGTGCAGCATTATATTACCTGGCTAAATGTCTCGTGGGTCAATGAAACAAGTAAGTTCCTGTTGAACAATATAGTAATGTGAATGGCTTATTTTTAGAATTTGGATTTCAACCATGGACATACAAGATAAAATAATTATTCCCATGTGGAAATTGTGATAAAGGAAGAGACAATTTCTCATGTCAACAATGCAACGGCGTGTCATTTATTTAGCCACATAAAAACCGTCTAAAAACAAACATGGCACAGCCCATCAAAACAACAACCACAATGCAAAGCTCTTAAAGGGACAGCATCCCTATCATATAGGATGGAATCATGTAGATCGCCCCCACTTGAGATGTTGGTGCTACACACCATACCATACATACTAAACATGTCTTCAAACACATGAAACAGTGTACTGAAGTACTGGGGCATCAACAACACTGTATGATGAATTATGTTCGTAGAGTTCACTACACAGTCCATAGAGTCCACTACACAGTCCATAGAGTCCACTACAGCCATTACATTCCTGGAGCTGTTCAAACAGTCCCATGTTGCACAATGTTATTCTTCTCTCCTACATCGTTCATTACAATTACATGCACATTTCCAATTATGCAAATTAGGTGATGATGTCATTTAGCAACTTCTAGCAACTTTTAGGACAATAGTGCTCCTTACTGATGAGTTGGCAGCACTGAACATGTTTAAGTCTTGCATATTGAACCTTTAATGGTAGTACGTATAACAAAATCTACAAAATGTTTTGTTTTTTGTTTTCATGGCAAAAACTAAACCGAATGCTCTGCCATTTTCGCAGCTACTCAACAGTTAAGGACATTTTATTATGACTTAGACTGTGCACAGCTTCTACAGTGGACCTGTTATTTGGCCACCAGAAGGGGCCGGCTGTGTGGAAAATGTTTGGAATATGTGGAAATTTCTGAATGCGAATGATCACTCTGTCAAGTCAGTCTCCTCCGGACAGACAGTATTAAACACAGACTTGGTTGCTTTTCTTCACCAGCAGCACAGATCACACACGTGTGTTCCCACATTTTGTCATTCTGTACCTTATGTAGACACAGTCTGTTCTTGTTCAAGTGTAGCTCACAGCTGTGCGACATGCCAAAGACAACTCCATTCAAATGAATGTTTCTTCAGCAGTTTGATGCTGCTTGAAGCAGAGTCAAATCAGCAGGCAGCGCGTTTGCATCTGCAACCTATTGTCCAGTTTGCATGACACTAAGCAAACAGACAGTTAGTGTTTTAGGAAGGGGAGCCAGGATGTTATTCTGCTCAGAGAAAACATTCAAACAAACAAAACATTCCCATGTAGAGACAGAAGGTGCACACTAATGCTGACATAGATCCATGAGCAAAGCCTGACCACTGACCCAATGACACTGGGAAGAAAACATGAATGTTGTAGGGATTCAGTCTGTTTGGCCTCCACAGAAATGTCAAACTGTTATGGACAAATTAGCCTTTGCTATTTGTAAATGGTCTAATTGACTGATGATTGGATGACATAAATATGCTTAGCAACAGGCAGAAGCTGAGATTTAACAGAATAGATGTACACATAGTATATATGAAAACAGTGGTGTAATATCTTGCTGCTTATGCTTACAAATGATTTATAATCTGTATGAAAAAATCTAATATAGTGTAAGATTTACAAGTACATATTTATAAGTGTAGTATTTATAGGGGTACTGTGTTTTTGGCAACAAAATTACAAATTTATATCATATGATGACAGACACTGTCTTGCAGCATCACCACGTCAACCACCATCAAGAAAACCAAACAACAAATGGCAGCCCGTCTCCAAGCAGCCAACCTACCGTTTAAGTTTCATTTTGGAATGATGGGAAATCAAATTTACTGTGACAAACTCATTTTACCCTTGACTCTGATCCATGAATTAATCAAAAATGAGATAACCTACACTGGAGGTAAGCTGAAAACATGGTTGCATGTATGTACAGAACATATTAAAAAAACAACCTGCAGATGTGGACACCTGCCCTGTGTCCTATACAAAAATGTAGCTACTATTTTAGCTTTTTCCTGTAATTTGCTTGAGCTTTTCTCCTCCATTGTCTCAGAAAACTTATCAGTCAAGTCAATATTGTCTAAATTCTAGTGTGGATGTCATTTGAACGTCTTTTCCTGCATTCCAGTGCCATATTAAGCACATTTTAAAGGTTTTCTTTAGATTTTATTAGGTGCATGACTTTATTTCTGCAAAAGAAAAGAAAAGTCAGAGATTAAGTTACATGCACAGGCCCGCTGTCATCCTGCATCTTCTGCTTCCCCGTGGAATCCACATGCATATAGACACGGTTTCCTCTTTTGTGTACTTTTGTTTTCTAAAAGTGCATGTGTTTTAGCATTATTATGAAACTGTTCTGCAAATTGAAAGCGTATCACACATACTTATGTTTTGGGATGTCTAGGAAAATGTAAAGTCACTGATAATTAGAACAGACCTGAGGCACATTTTATCCATAACTGACAAAAACATTTAATGATCAAATATATTACACAAAAAATCCTTTTGAGGCAGATAGAGTTGTCACAAAAGATTCAGTATTTATATGAGCTCAAGAGTCATATTCATATATTTGACCTGAAGAACAAAAGATGCTCCTCTGCTTCTTTTATGTTTTTTTTTTTTTCCGGTCTAAATATGGAGGGTTTTTTTTCCCCTACATTTCCCCTGACACCTATGGCCAGATGATTTCTAATAAATTTATTTGGTTTTGTTGCACCAAAGACAAAGCTGCAGTGAATACAGAGGTTTCCTTCAGAGACGATGTGCACTGCTGAAACACATGAGATGACCACGGTAACTACGGTGACCTTTGCAGCACTGGCTGCCTCCCGTCGCCATGGAGACAAAGGATAAACTTGACCTGCCATTGATACCCTGGCCTTCTTTTTCTCCGTATTCTTCATTTTCTGTTTAAATTCCATGCATATGTTCTTTCTTTCCTCCCTTCAATAACAAGATCACAGTAGATGGTGGTCTAAAATGTGAGTTTTTTGGGGTTTTTTTGTCATAGGAGGAGTTTTTCATACTAAGCAGGGTGACGTGAAGGAAAAAAAAACAGGAAAAAAAGAGCGAGGAGGAAGAGGAGGAGAAGATGAAGATGGAGACACACCGAATAGGGAGGAGACGTAGTGAAGCGGAGTACACGGTCAGGTCAAACGCTGCGTTTTTGGGGTGAATCTGAGTTCACATTACCATACAACTCAGTATGTGTGTGTGGGTATGTGTCTCGGCTCCACTGGGGCGGGTGACACCAAATTTGTAACGCCAACAGATGGAGCTGCTATTGTGATGCTGCGCTCACACACAAATACACACACAAATACACACACTAACATGTTGTGTTTCCATGTGTTTAGAGGACATTACACTGACTCCTACTGATTTTCTGTAGACTTACCCTAAACCGAAAAACAACTTTTAACCCTCAAATTTAACACAGTTTTGGCATTTTATCCCCATAAACCAGGGTTGTCAAACATATGGCCCATGGGCCAAAACCAGGCCACCAAAGGTTCCAGTCAGGCCCGTGGGATGAATCTGCAAAATGCAAAAATAACACGAAAGATGTTTATGGTGAAGGGGGTAAAGTTAATTTTAGCTCAATTTGATTTCAAGTGGATCAGACCAGTAAAACATAAACACAGTAGCCTATAAATGATGACAACTCCAAATTTCAAACTAAAAATTCAACAACATTATGCCCGTTACTAAATGTTTTGTGCCTTTGTAGATCCACTGCGACCTATATAATGCACATATGTAAACAATAAGTAGAGGCATAATATTGTTAAAACTGCACTTATTTTTCTTTTAGGTTGGTCAGCTTATTCACCATTTTTTGTGAAAGCACAGTTTATAAATGTAAATATTTCCATAATTTAATTTTCCTTTTTTGCACTAAAACAAAGAGGAAAAACCTGGAGTTTCCATTATATATTTATAGGTTATTTTTCCTATTATTTTACTGGTCCAGTCCATTTGAGATCAAATTTGGTTAATTCAAACTAAATTGAGTTTGACAGCCCTGATGTAAAGGATATAATCTCTAAAAGTGGAACAACCACATGTAAGTAGGTTCAGGGAATGTAAATAAAACCAAGGCTCATTATAGATCCACAAAAATGCACACAAACATGTATGATTTATTTGAAGTTACGCACAGATTGTTCCCCATCAGTTAAACTACCTGATAACAAAGTAAAGTGGTTCCAAGTGTATGTGAGTGTGTATGAACAGAAACTGAACCCTTGAACTATGTTTAACCCCCCCCAGCCCGTTGTTCTGTCTCTCCTTCATCTAGCCTTTATTGTTGCTTTCCTCCTTCCTCTCTCTCTCTTCCTGTTTCTGACACCTTCATTTGTTTTCATCTCTCTCTCTCACTGTGGGAGATAAACTGGTTTCAGGTGCCTCAAGATCACAGTAACACTTAGCGGCAATGGTGTGTGTGTGTGTGTGTGTGTGTGTGTGCAAGGTTATTGCAAAACAGGGATGACACACGCTCATCTACACCAGGGACACCATTTTGTAGAAGCACAATTTGTTAAAAAAAAATGCTCTGAAAAATAGCTTGCACCAAGACAAATGAACAAACACATGAGGTATTATGAGAAAGGTTCATTTTAGAGAAGAAACAAACAAACATCTGAAGCAATGACAATATATACAGTATATATAAAAAACAAATTGTCACAAAATGTTAAGTAAATAAATACATAAATAAACCCCAGTCTAAAATGATCCAAAAGTCATAAACATGCATCGGAAATACTGTTTCCTCCTGCCCACATGTTCTGTTCCCTCTCTGCGACCATTTTGAGTTATTATTCCTGGGAGGGCTGTCAAAATAGATCATTAATTGAAATTAATTAATTGTACAAAAAAATTAATTCTGGAAAATATATAAATAAATAAAAATAACTTTTTGATGCCTCTTGATCTCTGTCCACATTTACTTTGAAAGCATAATGGACCCTGATTAAAAGAATATGGCTTACCCCCAGAGAATGAACATTTTACAAGTAAAAAACACTCAGAAATAAGTGTCAATAGGAGCTCTGCTGAGTGTAATTTCTGCAATAAGGAATTATTGTACCATTAAAGTGTGCAAAGCACTCGCAAAATGGACTACAGTCACCTGCAGGCAAGTGAAAGTGGTACATATTGATACGCGATAAACATTTGGTTAACACTGATATATGTGATTAATTTAGATAAATAATCAAATATAGACAAATAGACAAATAATCACAAAGAATTAACTACATGCAGTTTTACATCATCTGAGAACCCTTATTTTTAGCGTGGCCAGTATTAACCTTTATCATTTGTATTTTATCATATTTTATACTGATGTTATCACTGCACAGAACCACATACTTTGTATTTTGTGTTTCAGGTAGATAAATGCTGAGTACTGATATATTGTCCACTTTGATGAGCGGTTATGTATTTTTCTTCCATACTTAATTATCTCCTCTGGACTCATGCTGATTGTCACATTATGTTACATACTCAACCTTTATGTCTTCCCTACTTTTCAACGCAAAGTGGTTTTCTTGCTTGCACTGATAGGTTTCCATCATTAACATTCGTTTACTGGAAAACTAAACTTACACAGGCCTAACCCAAACCCAAAAATAACAGAGTCAGAACCCTAGAATCCCCTGTGTGCCATAAGAAAGAAATGTAAAACCTGCTATCATTAATGCATTTTCACATCACCTTCATATGTGAAGTCATATACAAACATATTTAATAATAATAATGAACGTAACATGAAATTATACAATGGAAT
>JAPQRQ010000027.1:6459938-6478282 GCA_037367365.1 Apogon talboti | reverse complement strand
ACCACCTCAACTGGCTCCTCTCGACATGGAGGAGCAGCGGTTCTACTCTGAGCCCCTCCCGGATGTCTGAGCTCCTCTCCCTATCTCTAAGGCTGAGCCCGGCCACCCTATGAAGGAAACTCATTTCGGCCGCTTGTACCACGACCTTATTCTTTCAGTCACTACTCAAAGCTCATGACCATAGGTAAGGGTCGGAACGTAGATTGACCGGTAAATCGAGAGCTTGGCCTTTTGGCTTAGCTCCCTCTTTACCACAACGGACCGGTTTAGCACCTGCAAAACTGCAGACGGAGCCCCAATCCGCCTGTGGAAACTGATTCAACTCAGATTATTTGAGGAAACCAATTACTTTGAATCATTTGACCTCATTAACGCAAACAATTTTTGCACAAAGAATTATTTGATTTGAACACAAGTAAATCAAGTATTTATGATTAAGATAACAGTAAGGGTTCAGCCTTTGCATATTTAGCTGAGTTCTCACCAATGACTATAAAAACAAGTTCCCACAGAAAAACATGGACAAAGAAAGAAAGAATCTGGGCGTGAACTCAGTGCAGAGGCAGTTTTTTTTTTGTGTTTTGATACTGTCAGACTTAATTCAATAACACTATGCAGCCTCTCACTGTTGTCAGCCATACTGCTCATCATATGTTCCCTCAACACTTTTTTTTTTTCACCTAATATGTGATGACAAGTACAGTAAGTGGAAGGTAAATACATCCTAGAGTTTTGGGTTTTTTTATTGAAATGACAAAACTGTTTTTATTTTTCCATGGGTTTGGTTTTACTCAGTTTTTACAGTTATTTTACCATCTCCCCAATATTTTCATCACTTTCAGTCTTCCCAGTTGTCTTATGTTATAGAGGGAAATATAACAATAGACTGTTTCATTTTCCATCCACCCCACAGCCACAGTGCATTAATACAACAGGCAACGGAGTCTGCTCTTTCTGGAACAGACGATAATGGAAGCTATTGGAAGCTACTGCATTTATAGATTCTTTACATGTAATGTTTTTCTCATGGGTGTTATCTCTAACTGGATCTTGAAGAGGTGTCATGATTTTGCAGGATCATAATTTAATTATGAGATTTACTGCTAAATACCAGTAATGCATCAGACAAACCATGTCTGTGACAATATGACAATAGCTGTGTTTGAAATAGCAGATTAATAACTAATATAATTATTTCTGACCAAAAGTTATACGGAGCACATGACAAACATTAAAATTGGAGTCTACCAAATATATCCAGATGTACAATACTCAGACTACTGCCCAGGTCTTCTTCTGCATCCATGTTTATACTCTTTAAATATGGACAGCTTAGAGAATGTATGCATAAACACAAATATCTCTACACTGTCAGAGAACAAACATCTTAAATATAGTTTGATATGTGGTGACAAAAATGGTATACTTTTGCAGTAAGAAGCACTTTATCAAAGAAAATCTCTTCACATCTAAAAAAGTAAACAATGAGCAGGATATAATTGAAAACAATGAGTAAAGCTACTGGAGCCTGAAGGGTGAGCTGATACTAAGTGTTGATGAACTGATTGGTAAACGTCTACCAAAGTAATTTTAAGGTCTTGCTGTTGGAAACTATTAATTGTAACTACAGTGGAGCTGTTTGTCAGGAAATATTACATTTTATTAAATTAAATATTCCCTTTTCAGACATTTTTGTACATTTTTCCCCTTTATGTTCTGTGTGTGTGATCATTTTGGCTCTGTTGCTGCTTGTGGCATGGATTTTGGCAAGAACTTTTCATGTTTTTTTTTTTTTTTTTAATGTGGTGTCTTTTATTCACACATTTTTTTTTTACTCTATTGATGCATTTTTCATGCTCTGGACAGCTGCATGGATTAAATGTATATGCTTAAAAAAACTGCTATAAAATCATTATACATCAGTATTTTTGGGTGCTTGTTTTCATAAATCTCTTAAACAACTTCAGCCCTGTTCAAAATTACCAAACATTCAATAATCAGGATTTTTAACCCTTTAAGTCCCAATTTAATTTGTTAAATAATGAATTATTTATTTATTACAAAAAAAACACACATACACAAGTAATTATTTTGTGTCAAATGTTGACATTAGAGAACACATTATTATATACTGTAATGGCAGTGAGATTTAAAAAATCTGGTTTTAATCTAAGTCAAGGGGACATTTTGGGCCCTGAAGTTGTCCAAAAGGAGTATCTCACACTACATAAAAATGCCAAAGTATCAGATCAGTTTCGATGCTAATATGTGACACATCCAAGACTCTAATCACTACCGATGCCCCCTTACTACTTATTATATGGAAAATATAATTTAAAAAAATAAATAAATAATGAATCATTCAAATAATAAAACTGGCATTTAAAGGCTTAAAATCCTGATAGTGATTGAATGTTTGGTAGTTTTGAGAAATGTTAAAATTGTTTAAGAGATTATGAAAATCTTTGAAAAATTGATTTTTTTTCTTTTTTTTTGTGCAGGTACATTTTTGCCTTGATGGTGTCAAGATGGTAGTAAATTTTAGGAGGGCATAAGGGTTAACCAAACTCCCAAGTCCAGCTCAGCAGGCGAGTGAGTTGTGGGTCATTCCAGAATTGGAGGACAATTTAGGCATCAAAACCTTTGAAAAATCTGTGCATTATTTCATAGAGTTTTGTCATGTATTTCATAAAACCATGTAATAAACCATCAAATAATTGGATTCGTCCAGCTCAAGCATCAAAGGTACACTTTTTATTTGATGTTTTATTTGTTGTGCACTATACTTAATGCAACCCTGTTATGAATACTCAGGAACCTGAAAAAATGCATTAAAAAAAATCTATTAATAAATCATTATGCATGAATTCATCCAAACTATTAAAAGGTCAAGAGGTCAAACCGTCATGAGTTTGGAAAATCACTCAAGATTATTTGAAGAAAAATGACATGTAACAGGATTGAATTTAAAGTAACAGGGTTGAATGGACCAATTACTTTTAAATGTAGATCATAACATAAATGTGACAAAAACACAGAAATGTTGTTTAAAACATTTTATTTCATATATCATCTTGTAATGCCTATAATTCAATGGTTTACATATTTTACTACATTTTATTTTACTACAGATGATCATTGTCCCTCCTGAGTAAACTGAAGGAGATACAACCCTGTTACTGTAATTAAAGTAACAGGGTTGCAGTTAACAGATTTGCAAATCTATGTTAATGTTAGCCTTTTTTCAGGAGCAGATACTAGCTGTGAGTTGGAATGGTACTGTTAACAACAAGGACAGACTGAGGTATATTAAATACAGAAGACTTTGAATTAAGTTGTCTTATTCTGATAATATGAGTAACAGGGTTAGTAATATGAGTAACAGGGTTAGTAAGAGTGACACAATCAGTCTTGGCTGAAAAGATTGTAAAAATATGAAAAATAGAAAAGAGGACTTACCTTTGATCTAGCCATAGTATTAGCATAGGGTTTGATGATGTCATTTCCTCTGTGTCATGTGACTCACTATTTTCTTCTTATTCTGCCATGCTAAATACATTTCGGTAACAGGGTTACACACCTGGTCTGGGACACAACTTCAGTGCATTATTACTACTATTTAAAATATGTTGATTAAATTAATTGTTTTAGCAGTTACAAGAAACATATATCAACAAAATCATACAAAAAAGTGTATTTATAAGTTATATAAATGCTTATATTTGTTATGCAAGTTTTTGCCATAAAAGGCCATTTTAAGGGGTGCTTGAGATCTTTTTGGTATTTTGAATAATATTTTGGAACACATTTTACAACAACTATATTTACATTTTGTCTCAAGACAATAATAATTTTCACAACAAGTCCATGTGTTGGTGTTTTGTGCATGGATTCTTTGAATTTTTTTGGGTGGGACAGAAAATGTCCTCCAATTCTGGAATGACCCTTGTACAGACCTGTCAATCAAAGGCTGACATGGCCTTTTATTTTCTCTGATATTTCATTTAAGGAGGAAAAAAATTAAAATGGAAAAGATCACTTATTAGAGGGTCCAAATAAAACACATGACACTGGAATGACAACTGGAGATATACATATATATTGATTTAGTATCATTACGGAGACATTCAAGATAAGCCCATGGGAGCCACAGCTTTGTGGATCCACTCCCCCAGTGGCTATCAGTGGTATTACAAGTTTAACATGCTAATAAATTGGCTTAATTTTGGAGATAAGGTCCTTGCCCCTGAGTGAACACTGATAAAACTGAGTACTGATATCACATACAGTATGTCATGTCTAGCTAACAATTTTATGCATGCAAAGTCTAAAGTGTTACTCACAGTCTCTCCAGTTACAGAACATTGCGTATGCTTTTCAACATAACAGAATATATTTATCTCTACTGCAGTGTCAGGTCAAATATAACAATCAATTCACACTATGATGTGAAAATATTTGCAATTACAATGAGGAAATATTACTGTGCCTGACTAAACTCAAGGTCAACAACAGGTCTTCTTTGACTCATACTGGTCTTTGCTTTTGCAGTTCAGGCCTGTCTCAGAACAAAAATTAGAAGAACACATCTTAAAAAAATAGTAGTCCACACATAAGAAATTTAAAAATGGCTGTTGTTATGGCCAGGGTCAAAATTCCAAGAATGAGAAATGTGGTTTGACCATTTTACCATGTGACTGCTGTTACAGCCAGTAGGAATTCAGCATGAAATGTCACACTGATCAATATGACACACAGGTTTATGATTGCTAAAACTATTACTACTCATGCTTTCTATGAAAATGTAGCATCCCCGTTTCAGCCTGTTTTCTTAAATCATGAGTCCACATTCTCTTTCCGCCCACTGACTTTGGACATGAATGGCTTTGTTTATTGACAGCTATATAACACTGACCACACTTAAGTTTTTGCATTTGTATTTAGTCTGAGATTCAGCAGGTGTTATCATCACACAGTCTGTGTACACGTCATACGTACCTAGTTTATTATTTATTTTCTCTGTCTGTAATAGGGTCAATCTGGATTTATCAGACCACATGACCTTTGTCAATTTAAACACAGTCCAATCTTTATGTTCTCTGTCAATCTGATAGTTGTTTAAGAAATGAGAAGCTACTGCATCAGTTAAAGGGTTAAAGAACATGTAGCAGCTGAAACATATTAATCACTGCAGTAAATATCCAATCATAGGATCTGAAGTATTTGCTGAGTCAAATCCAGGTGTAGACTTTTTTTGCCAGCCAGAATAGTACATTCATAATGAAAATTTTGTATATTGAAATACATTTGTCTGCATTGATCTTAAAACCTTGAAGTCTTCTTTAAAGAAATTGCAGGTCATTTCACCGTCAATTCTGACATTGTCTCATATCCTTCCCTGAGTAAAGATAGGTATGGAATGATGGATTTACAAAATCCATGATTTTCTGACCAGAGACTGGAGTAAACATCCTGACTCCTGCAATATTTTAAGTTTAAACAATAAAAGTGCTAAGTTAGGGATGGGAATAGAGTCATAAAATCACACATGATGCATTTGTTAATTCGTAAACCTAATCACAGTAATTTTCTATTCTATCTCCCTAAACTTAACCTAGTACTGTCAGTGTCAAAAATTAACTATAAACAAACTTCATATCTGAAACATACAACAGCAACGTTTTATTCTGTTGCTCGCATAGTGTGACTGTTAGATCAATGTTCACAATCAGAACAATAATTCCTGTAACTGCAAAATAAACAGTTTCAAATATGACCTTCAAGTTGCCCTTTAACCTCTGACAGAGCTCAAAGGTCAGAGGACTCGGCAGCTGTGTGACAGTCCAGTGAGCACAGAGTAATGATACGGTGCAGATCAGAGGAGTGAAGTCAGCCCTGGGAAGGATTTTCCTGCTGCCTCATGGACTATCAGCCATCTGTGATAAGGTGCTGTCAGCCCCGGCCGCCCTTATCTGCACCGCACATTTACACCCAGACTACAGCAGAGGACAACCATTGCCTCCAGCCAATAGCCTCGCATGTGTCCATGGAATTCTGGGAAAAAAGAGCGGTTATTATGATGCTGAATTTCAGATTGTTAAATATGATGTCAAGGGAATTAGAAGCGAATTTTTGAAAAGACGCAAAAAAGAACATGCAAATTGTTTTCATAAAGTTAATTGAAACAAATCATTTTAGCTGCATCCAGTGGTGGCTAATGAAATGAGTTTTTGGTGAGGCGCAGTATCCAATTCAGTTTTCAGCTGCACTATAACCTCATATCACCACTAGGATACACCAAAGTACATGCACCGCTATTCTAAAATATTATTTTAAATTAAAATGAAAATACACAGTATGTGTTTTCAGTCATGTATTGTTTCCATGTAAATTTAATCTGTCTATCCTTCAAACATGCACATTTTTCTATGACTCTATTGTTAAAAGTCAGGCTTGTCTCTGACAAGTATCTTTTCCACTGATTAAATGGACAATGCATTTAGACCAGGAGCCAAGTTAGTGTGAGTAGATCGCATTTCATTAAAAACATAGAAAACCAGCATGAGGGCTAAAACATATCAATGATGCTAGCTGCACCGGGACTTGATCCTCCATTTCCACACGACGAAGACAGTTGTATTAACCACACAGCGTCCACCCACTTAGTCAAAGCTAAGTAGTATTACTTATGGACCTCTTTGCTGATTCCATTTCTGAGGAAGGTCTTGATTCTTTTCAGGATACTCCTATGGGTGGTGCTTGGGCGTAATTTTTTGCGCCTCAAGGCTCTTCTATCTCGTCTTGGAGGGGGTCATTTATAACGAGGGCCTTGGGTGCAGATTTTTGCGCCCCAAATAGGAAACATGTAATCTGACTGTGACTAAACGACCGAAAACATTTTTTAAACTAGACTTGAATGCAGATTGTACACGGTACTCACAGGCTGTATCATGTGTAGCTTGTTTATTGAGACATCAATATTTTTGTAAAATTATTTCAGGTGACTTCCTATCTTCTTCTTCATGAGACAGGTAGGGCGGCGCCCTAGTGCCCTCTATTGCTCTATTGGACGAGCTGCCACCGGCTGCTTCTCGTGGTCAGTGAGCTCCTCGGCTGTCACCAGTGTTGACTTAGATATTTTTAGGTGTTTTTGTTGACAACAAGAAAAAAAATTTACTATTTATAGCTGACATTTTTATTTCACCCGTTGTTAGGATTAACATTTGATTCACTTTTGTTTATTTCATACAATACAGGTACATATATTCCCTTATCAGTCAATTATTTGTGCGTCCATTCATCCACTAAATCTCTACTAAACTTAATATAGACTAAGAAAGACACTGCCAATATGGTTAAGAAAGACAAACCTGTCTTTTTACATAAAATAATACAGTATATATTTGAATGAAACCCCTCTGTAATCAGCAGCATTTGGGATTAGTAGCTTTTATTATGTATATGTTTCTTCTCAGTAGCTGTAACAATTAATAGAGTTTCTCATTACATTTCACTGTAACATTTAACTAGTTTGTCCCCAACACTGATAAATAACAGCTGCTGTAAATGCATTCAAGTCTTAAATACAACAGGAGATATTTTCTCTGTAACTGGCTGTACTGTTTGAGTATAGGCGGTTGTTTTTGTCCTGTAGTTGGTTAACATTAATACATAACCTCTGTGCTTATTTTTCTTATGTTCATTTCACATCACAGATGCTTATCTTGTTCTTGCTGCAGATTTTAATTTAGTTAATAGTTTGGTGCATGCTTTATCCAGCTGTGAAATGTTAAATTCATTGTTCTGGTGAATTTCATGTAAACATGACTAAAATCAAGAAAGGAAAGGAGTGGCTCTTCATATTGAAGCCAAATCTTACTGGACGGACAGCGTTCTGTGTCTGCACAGCTCTAGTATTTTGTGTGATATTTCTGACAATATTTGATAAGTCTGATTCACCAAATGACTGTGATTGGTTGTTGGTCTGTCTTGGAAATAAAAAGACTAATTCTTATTTGATAAAAACTCTGAACAATTTATTTTAAAGATTTACTGTTTTTCTTTTTCTTCTATTATAGTAAACACAGTATTTTGCAGTTTTGGATTACAGGTTGGACCATGACGAAATTCAACACAGGCTCTTTAAATCTTTAAATATGCAGTCATGTCTTTATGGTATCTGTCTGTCCTATATGGGGTGGCTGTGGCTCAGTTGGTAGAGTGGGTCGTCCAATGATCAAAGGGTCGGTGGTTCCTGGCTCCAACTGTCCACATGTCCAAGTGTCCTTGGGCAAGACACTGAACCCTAAATGTCTCCCAGTGGAGCCTGGCAGCACCTTGCATGGCAGGAGCCACCCACTGGTGTATGAGTGGGTGAATGTGAGGCCATGTCAAGTGCGCTATATAAGTGCAGTCCATGTACCATTTATCCACATATTTGGCTGAGTATATTCTACAAGCCCCTACATTCCTAATTTTGTATGCTGAGCAATATGTGAACATTTCGAATAGCACTTTTTTGTGATGAAAATATGTTATCCGCCATTAAAACGCTGCACATTCACAGTGTTATGGTTTTCTCCTGTAGACTAAACCTGAGAAATTATGATCATTTCACACCACCATTTCTGCTGCTTTGTTCTTAACATGTAATGCACTAACGCTGAGAAAATAACAGCAAAACTGAGTGACTGTCAGTGTTTTACTGGATGAGTTCTTGTATCCCTGAGAATCCTCTGCAGTGAATTTAAGAAAAATAGCAGTGTGCCCTTTGTGTAGGAAAGAGGGAAGTTGGGGGAGCATAACATGGTAAATGTTAAATGCAATTTGTGGTCTCAGAATCATCCATGATACGTATATGTCCTGTCCAGGCTGTTGTACATAAATCCTGCCACTGCTACTTTCTTCCTTGCATAATCGTTCTTGGTTCTTGGCTAACTCTGCCAAATGTATCCTGTCACAGCAGACTTTATCAGGCCAAATAGTCTGAGGGCATGAAATCTGTTTTCTCAAGGAACAGGCAGGCGTCTGTGTGGTGCATGGCCTGAGGAGGTGTGTTCACTTTCCATCACTTTTATTATCTTTTTACATGTTCCATAAGCTACTCCATTGTATCATCTTGCTTTGCTGTATTAACACATGAACAGATTAAACTTTCACACTAGAGTTTTGTTACTTCTTTGCTTTGAGTTTTTTTTTTTTCTATCATTAATCAAAAAAAACTCAACTGGGTAGCAGTCTGGGTGCCAGTTAACCTCCTTGTTTACTCCACTCGGTGGTCTATTTACTGGCTGTTAATCGGCCCACTTGGATTGACTGACAATTGTCTCTGCTGGTCCCTTGGTATATACCAGTAAATCCTTTGGAATGGCTCTTTATTGACCTATTAGACACAGATTGCGGAGTGGAGGAGGAGCACGTCTGCATCTCTGCATTAACACACACATACACACTGTAATTTGTTCTTGGTGTGTGCCTTACCTGCCAACTCAATATACAGTGTGACTGTGTGCTGCAGGACATATTGATGGTGCCTTCAGGGGCTGAAACATTGATCATCTGCTTTTTCCTTACATGCACAGCAGACAGTACTGTTTTTAGCTGTAGCTGATAAACACCTTTATTATACATGTAACAGTGTATTCAAAGAGGGGAACTTGCATGTAAATGACTAGAGCCGAAATGATTAATCAATTAATTGACTCAAATTGATTTAAAAAAATAATAATAATAGTAATAATTACAATTGTTCTGAATCTAAGATTTATCTTTTTAATTGTTTGTACTACTGAAACTCTGATTGTGTAATACTTCCTCTAGAGCTGAAATGATTAAGTGACTCGAATCAATTAAAAAAGTTATTCGAATTTTTCTGAATTGAACCTTCATTTGCTTCATTTTGCTACCGCTAAACATTGGTTCAACTGTTGTGTTTCATACAGACACTTATTGGCATGACACCAGGATTAACACAAAGTTGTATGTTAGTTCCATCTTAAGTTGTTAGTAAGTTAGATACAGTTGTGTTGAAGACTGCAGTGGACATATTGTTTGTAGACGTCATTTGACTGGTTAGTTGTTGTTCACATCTTGATATATTCAAGATATTCATATAATATCTTGAGAGTCTGGTTTAGACCAGCTCTATATGTAAAGTGTCATGAGATAACTTCTGTTATGATTTGGCGCTATATAAATAAATTTTGATTTGAATTTAATTTGATATCTATATTTTTACATATAGTTTTTTACTGTTGTTATTGTTGTATTTTTTTTTTTTTACTTTTGTTATTGTTGTTGTTATTTCTATATAGATAGTTTTGATATATCCTTTTACTTTTTTATGTGTTTGCGGTTGTGGTTTCAGCTGGTTTTAGATTAAGTTGTTTGTCATTTTCAGACACATCTGTTTCATAGTTTTACTATTTTTTTCACCTATACAAATAATCATTTAATCAAACTGAGGAAAATAATTGATAGATTAATTGATTACAAAAATAATCGATAGCTGCAGCTCTGCATATGAGCAGTCTGTACATGTGTGAACTGTTGACTGTGTTTTCTACCGTGACCCTTCTACTTCTGCATTCTCTCTTTAAATCTGATCTATCTCACACTGTGCACAGATTTTAGCTCAAAGTGGACATAAAGCAAGAGCGTGTGATGGAGAAACCATGGCAAGGACTGGATGATCTGGACAAACGATCAAATGACACTTGTCATTTGATGGTTTTTTTGCTTCATGATCCAGGTCTGTCATAATTCTAGAATTAGTACCCAGACAGTGAAGTGGTCCTCTGACAGAGAGATATCTGGCTCTAAAAAGTCCATGTTGTTTTTCCATGTGTTCAAGCAACTAACATCCCAATATCTTGGTTACATAAGTCTTATGGTATTCAGGGCGTCCTCAGTTGATTTCACAAACACAGGTATTTGACTGGATTTGGCTGAACAGGCTGGATAAAATGTTATAAAATGTTTAAAACAATATAATTGAGTCGCAGACTGTAGCGTTACTTCCTGAGCTATCCACCCACTTGAATGTCAAAATGTAAATTTATGCACCCGCATGCTCTCCTATCTCTTCTATTGGATGGGCATCTACTGCGCATGCACTGTTTATGACAAGAGTCTATGTGGTATGGGGTTCAATTTAAACTACACTAAAGTCTAATCATAAAGAGACAACAATATACAATATATTCAAGCAGCATTTGGGTCTGCATGCCAGAAAAACAAACAGGCCAATATGATCTCATGAATTAGCATTAATATACACAGCAGTTTTATTGGCGTGTTTTTTGCGTGTATGTGAACGCCATGTCACGTGACACACACCGAGGCTTAGGGTTAGGGTGCCGTTTCCGGTTAGGTTTAGGTTTAGGTTTAGGCGTAGGGTTAGGGTTAGGGTTTCGGTTAGGGCTAGGTTAGGGTTAGACTTAGGCTGAACATCAGCCACAGATGGTATGTAATGTATTATTACACAGTCCGAACTATATTACTGCATGGCCTGAATATTAAATATCTTTGAGTTGCACTGCCAATGATTGAGTGAATCACACAAAGTTGTCAAACATAGGGCCTGCGACCAAGCATTAGTAGGTGATGACAATGAGCAGAATTATGGCCCTATTTCTCCCCTAGAAACAACAGGATGCCTCTGTATCCTGTTGTTTCTAATTTTGAATTATTTGGAATGCAATGGCTCTCATAACTGAGGCCAACCCTTTTAAAGCAAACTCTTTGCTTTGGTTCCAAAAGTGGTCACATTAGTGAGGTTAAATTGTAATATTATTTATTAGTGTAAGATAATTTAAATAAAATACAATTGCATGTAATTTGAAGCATTTAAAAAGTTAATTTGCTTCGCTTCACCCCCTTGAACGGCCATCGGGGCTCCAACCCTGGATCCCACCATTCTCGTGCGCCCCCCACCCCCCCACGCCCCTTCCATTTTTTCTGGATCCACCACTGCAAATGTATTTCTTTGAGTGCACCATTTAAAATGGACATGAGGTGATGCTGAGACTCAGTAAATTCACCTTAAGTATCCACATGACAACTTTTTTACCATTAAGTTTGTTCTCTTGGTGATATGTTGATGGAATATTCAACTGCTTCAAACATGTTTTTGAATTCCTATCCGATTCTGAGACGGTGGATTATTCCCTCATAGAGAAAAAAAAGCATCAGAGCATCTTGCGGATCACCAGTGTATTAGACTTCCTGCAGACAGTTGGAATTGATGGCAATGAATAAAAACACAAACAGAACTTAAATTAAATAAATGTACAAATCCTAAATGAATAAGAAGTTATGGCATGATTATTACATCCACCAAGGAGTTTGTGTGTTCACAGCTATGTCTGCCTGTCCATCTGCCTGTCCATCTGCCTGTGAGCAGGGTTACAAAATGAAAACAAATCCTGATAGAGGGACAGGGCATGGACCAAGAATGAACCTAGTAAATTTTGGAGCAGATTCCAGAGTCTGGAATTATTTCTCACTTTTTTCACTTTGAAGACCATAGTCCCAAAGTTAACTTTAGACCTCTACTTTAGAAATTTACTGTAGTAACAGCTGGAGGAGGAAAGGGGGGAAACATACTGTAGGTCCATAATTCTGCTCGTTGTCATCACCTACTAATGCCTGGTCACAAGCCCATTCCATCCATTTTCAAACTGGGAGTACCTCCTCTGTAGTTCAATTCTGAAAACACATGACTCCAAATTCAAGTCAGTGTAGGTCCTTAGATGTTGGAAATTGCTGACATGGAGCAGGTGATGTAGTTAAGTACAAAACCCTTAGTAGGAGGGGGTGGGATGGTTATGGTGGGACTAACACAGAGAAGGCCAGGGCTAATGTGTCCCATGTATTTGTGTTTATTCTCTTTGTCCTTCGTATTTCATCCCTTCCTCTGACCCTTTGTCTAATCTTTACCAAGCTGTTTTTGTGTCTAAACGTAATCAAACTGTTGCATCATCTTGATTGTGGGTGAATAATACTATGGAATGATAAGAACAGTGGACTACACTGGTCTTGGTGGAGGTTTGTGCTCTCTGAGTAACCTTCTGCCTATGTACTGTACTGACTATGTGTTACTCTTAAAGAAAGACTTTTGGGAAGCCAAAAAGTCTAACTAGTGTTCTGTCTTCTTCAGCCTTAAAGATCCAAACAGTCGCTGGCAACCTAAATCTTCTACTGATCTAAAGTGTTTAATAACTTCTGAATCACTAATCCTGTCAATACATGTAAATAATTGGTGTAAAATGCAGTTTGTCAGCTTTTCATGGTCATCAGATATGGCCCATTTGGACGTTCAGAGGCTCATGTGGAAACACCGTCATCTTCTACAACATTGATTCACCAGTAAAACCCATGGAGTTTGACAAATGACAGTGCGTAGGGACACAAATGTTCAGTTACTGCTATCTTCACTGAAAAAGTCACTTTCTCTTCAGTTTCCTCTGTTTCTGATATAATAAGCCTAAACTTTAATCTGAGCTTTTATGAACAGCTACATGACCAGTAAATTAAATATAGGAAAACACAAGATTTAGACTGAGAAAATGCCAAATACAGAGGATAATATTATAATGAATGGTGATAAATCACTTAAGAAAGGTGAAATAGAGAGAAAAATTCATTTAGAAACTGCCACATAATTAGCACTGGGTCTTTATGGGTTAATTAAGTAGCAGTGTTTTAAATAGTGGGAACCGACAGGATGTGTTTACTTTCTTCCAAGTCATGAAGCCCTCATTTGTACATTCATATTGAGGTATGTTGAACCTGCCAGGCTGCTGGAGCATGAGTTGAAGCATTATTCCCATCCCTTCACCTTTCAGGCCACAGTGCCAGTGTGTGAAGTCCATGCAGCAGCTGTTCAGCAGGTCTGTCTGTGTATCTAAGGGTAAAGTTTCCTCTTGACGCTGCGGATGATAAAAATCCACTGCTCACATATTTCACCACTGCTACTAAGTGGGTGATCTATCATGGCTGAGTTATGCAATATCACACACACACACACACACACACACACCCCAACGCACACACTCAGGCAGAAATCATAACAGTGATGGTGATGGTGATGCAAGAGATAAAGGAGCAGTCCGCATATTACAGCATGGCAGCGGCCGACAGGCGGTGACAGCCACGAGAGAGAGATTATTGGAACACACACACTCACAATCTCTTTCTCTCTCACACACACAGAGACACTCAGAAGGTGAGATATGTCTCCAGCATAGAGACGTACTCTGCTGTAATCTCTTTGTCTACAAGATACACTTAGATGGATGTTACAGGAGAGAGAGTGTGTTGCCATACATTCCTGTCTCCAGTTTGTTGAACCCACTGCCATCTTTAATATATATTTTATAAGGGCTTAATACTTATTCACTTCATTATATTTGCCAAGTGCTAGGATTTTTAAATCATGGCCTTCCTTAAGAGACATTTGGCCTCCCTCCAATCTTACTTAATATAGCATTAGACCTCTAAATCTAAATTAAAAAACATTGCCTCTGAGAGTGACCATACCTATACAATACAGTATGTGAAGAAATTTATATGTACTAATGTCTTTTTTATGTCTAATGTAGAGCTGAAATGATTAATTGCTTAATCAAATCGAATTGATCAAAAATGATTATTAGATTACAATTTTCCTGAATCAAAGCTCTGTTTCCTTATTCCTGCTCCTCTAAACATCGGTTCTGTTGTTGTGTTTCGCGCGGACACTTATTGTGATGTGCATGATGCCAGGATCAACACAAACAACATGCAGCATAACTCAGAGGAGACGAGGACAAAAAGGCAGAACATTTCTATAAACTCTATTTTCTTCATTGGAACCATCACTTTCTCCTTTAAACTTTTAAACTTTCACACATTAACATGCTTGCCTTTATTTTTTTTTACAATTGTATGTTAGTTTCATCTTAAGTTGATAGTAAGTTAGTATGTTGGATATAGATGTGTTGAAGACTGCAGTGGACATATTGTGTGTAGCTGTCATTTGACTTTGTTGTTGTTTATATCTATAGATATTTTTTATAGATACTTTTATACTGTTGTCATTGTTGTTGTCATTTCTATATAGGCTAGATCTTTTTTGCATAGCCTTTAACTTTTTGTGGCTGTTGTTTCAGTTGGTTCTGGAATAAAGGACAAGTTGTTTGTGATTTTCAGACATGTCTTTTTCATATTTTTACAATGTTTTTGCCAATCATTTCATTGAATAAAATCTAAGAAAATAATTGATATTTTAACTAGTTACAAAAACAATCAATAGCTGCAACTCTAGCCTAATGTGCACACTGAAACCTTCAAACATTAGTACCTTTCCTGACTTTCTTGACACCACACAGGCGATGATCGCAACCTGTGTAAAGGACTCTTGTGCTCACTCCTAAGTTCTTCATTGCCTCTCAGCAGTAGCCATATTAGCTTAGAAATTGACTCTGCTAAATTACCAGCTTCCCACTAAACACAAGATTCAACCCAAGGTCCCTTAATCTGACATTCATGTCATACATTGTACCTTCAAGTGAGAAACTTCACCAACTCTTTCAAAATGTGTTCTAATCATCGGTGTAAGCTGACTCATTACATCTGCAGGTATTTTGGATCCTTGCAGATTCGATCATATGTCCCACACCAAATGAGTAGCAAGAAAGTAGGTTATCCTTTTCCAAAGCTGTACATTGGAAGACACTATCCACAGCAATATGTTTTATGTAAAACTTTATTACTTTGGAAGATGCCTATTTCAATTGGCTAACTCACTTTCCACCTGACCAAAGGTCAACCACAGTAGAAGCTGAATCACAGACATATACATTAATTGCATTAAATCTGTTGTCTTTTGGAATCTGTGTTAACACGTTTAAATTTAACAAAGATGTTAAGGTACAGCATGTAAAATGCCTCGATGTTAGGAGTAGAACTGGATCATACTGCTTGAAGTGACCAGGGCTCAAATTTTGCTGTGGTTATTCAAAATTGTAGCTCTGCCTCATTCACAGTTAGTTTCAGTTTAAAAAAATCTAAGGATCAGTATTACAGTACAAATAACACTTGCTTATTTTGATTGCAAATTCATTGTGACCAGTGGTGTTCCCCAGGGTCCTATACTTCAGCCACTACTCTTTTACATTTACACTCATCATGCAATGTACATTATTGTAAGGGAGATTAACTATTTTCTTTCATTTCATTTACATATTCAGTAGTTTGATCCCACTGGCCCTAGCCTTTACCTGAATGTTATTTATGTCCTGTTAAGGGCACAATACTATACACACTGAATATAATCTTAATGTAATAATATAGTGTTGCTCATCAGTACACTGAAACTACCAAAGAATCAAACTGTTGATCTCAGTCATAGAAGAAAATTAGTTGTTTTCTGTCAACCACTAAATAATATTTGCTGGGTGTGACAACTGTATAAATAAAAATTGTTTTATGGTTAGCCTAAAAAAAATGTTTTCAGGGATAGACAAAGACATCAGAGCTTGATTTTATGTCAAAAAAAGTCCTCAGAGATATGATGACAGACGACTCACACTGCATATATTAATATTAAAACCTAGCCAAAATTTCAAACCTGTCCAGCTTAATATACCCTATTGTACATATAGCCTATTATGTATGACAGCATGACATCAGTTTCTAATTCAATTTGATTATCTTTTTTCCATAATAAATATATTTGGACAGTATTTTTTCTTTTTTTGTTCTTTTATCAAATCTATCTTTTTTTATTAACTTAAATTGTATATTAATCTCTCCTGACAATTCATGTAAGGTGGTTAAATCTATATTTTTAATATATTACACAGAATTTAATTGTCTTCAAGTGTCATAGGACCTGATTGGTCTTGTCATAATATTCAAACTTTGTAACGGTACTTCAGTATGTGACATTTGCTGTTGGAAAAACACACGAGTATATCTGTTGCTCAGGGTTTAAGTAGGAAACAGTGACAATGAAGACATCTTGTTGTATGCTGCTATTATAAGTTGGACTTATTATTATGCATCTGTTGTGCTTATTGTTTCCCCATGAGAACTATACACAGTACAAAACTTAACCTTCATCACTATATCAATATACAGTCAGTTTTTTTTAATTATTATTCTGTGTATCTGCAGAACATTTAGTTTAGTTAAAGGCAGGGATTAAACATTATTTAAGGCCACTGTGTGATAAAGAGTTGAGTCACAATGAATATCAAAGTCAGTTTGAACAAATATATGTTATTACAATGCTTCAAGGGTAGGATAAGCTCTGAAAATGATTCAGTCAGGTCAATTTGAAGAAATGAGGAGTGGTTTGAGGCATCATGACAAATAAGATGTCTTGGAGGGGGAAAAAAAGCAGACGGGTTCATCCAAATTTTAATTGGCCATTATACTGTATCTTCAGTGTTGTCTCATCAAAGTTTATGGAGCAGCAATGAGGAAATAAAGCCTGGTGGGCAGGGTGTATTAAATTTAAGATCCAATAATGGGTTAATAGTAGCCCTTGTTTTGTGATTTCTATTTTTAAGTTTCAAAACTAAACGCATTGTAGGCTATACTCAACTGCATTGTAATGTAATATCTTTAATAATATAGCCTATCTACTTTCATTACATTTTGATTTGGCTTTCTTATAGAAACTAACACAGATAAGAAGAAAATGAAAAGCCTCACAGTTTCTATTATTATTATTATTATTATTATTATTATTATTTTTATTATTATTATTGCTATTAGACTATGTTGTTGCTCAGTGACCTATCACTGTTGTATGGAAATGATCCAGGAAATAGCCTGAGCAATAAAATGATCTTAAAACTGTGGCATAAAAAACAACATTCCTGTTTTCCCCTCTCCCTCCCCTCAGTCCCTCTTCCACATAAACACTGAGCTGTCACAGTGAGCCAGTCATCCTGTAATGGCTGCCACTGCTCATTGTTCACATCCTGCTTTGTCTTCAGCGCCATTTTGACTCTGCGGGAGGAGGAGCAGCTAGTTAGCATCACATTCACACACACTAATGGCAGCTAGCTGTAGCCGCCGCTGCTAGCCTTTCTTTACCACTATCCTACAGGGACACAAATAGCTTGTAGCCTTTATGACATGCTGAAGTCAAAGCTTTCACACTCCTAACAGAAGGTGAGTTGTGCCAAAATGTGGTTAGCTCACACACTATCACATGCCTCTATACACACACACACACACACACACACACACACACACACACACATTATAAACTGGGTTTTCTCACAAGGTGTTTATTTTTTCTTGGTGGTGGGCCGTGCTATGCTAACCTTAGCTCCTACTAGCAGTGG
>JAPQRQ010000027.1:6439663-6451844 GCA_037367365.1 Apogon talboti | reverse complement strand
CACGTGACCGGGCCATGGCGCAGGCCTGGGGCTGTCTTTTAGATATAAACATATGTATAGTGTGGACACAATGCTGCCAGGAGGATCAGCACATGTTTTTGTGCAAAAACGAAAAAAGAGAGACAAGGGATTGAACAAGAGAATAAAGAAAGATGAAGACTGAACTTTACATCCACTTGTTGAACAGCTGCATGTTTATCATGTTTAGTCATTGACTGGAAATAATTACCTTCCCCTCGACTTAAAAAGATGAAATTAAAATAAACTTTGATTATATAGATTCTCATTCATTCTCTGTGATTCGATCCTGTGTCCTGAGGTCAGACCTTTCAGTTTAACAGGAAAGGCTGCATGTTTCCTGATATCTGAGCCTGGATCATTTAGTTCAGTGAAATATCATGTCTAATAATGACAGTAGATGCACTTTCTGGTAGAGATTTTGAGGAGCACAGATCATCAAACAGTGCATGTTGACATTTTGCCTTAGAGTTCCAATATATGATATGTTTTTGAGAATGGAAGAATGAGATTTATACCAGTTTAACTTCTTAGGGACAAGCCATGAGTCAACTTTCTCTTAAGAAATCGACGATTACTCTGAATAACATAACATTTTTATTAAAGAATTGTTCGACAGACAACTCTCTCAACAATGAAAGAAAAAGGAGCTACAAAGGACAAAGAAAGAAGTTGTTTTCTCCAAAAAGACTTGTTTTTTTCCAGCTAATAGTTTGTTTAAATTTTTCAACTATGCATGGATGGGTAACCAATCCCCATCTGTGCCTTTTCCCTGTACAAGCCAAGACATTTATGTACAAGGGTCATTTATAGGAACATAAAAACTACTTATTTTCTTCTAAAATACAAGAACTAAAAAATGTAACTTCAGTACAATGGACAAGAAGAAACACAACTTTGTTTTTTTTTCTTTCATAACAGGTAAATACTAAAAAAGTACAGTATTTTTTCCTCGATATAAATACATGAAGGATAAATAATAATACAAAACAGAAAGTCTTTTTTAAACTGGCTATAACAAATAAATATTTATATATGAATGTTCACTTGAACACACATTGGCCGAAAGACGCTTTGATTGGAGGGTCTTCCGTCTTCAAAATAAGATTTTATTATTATTATTTTTTACCTTTAACCATCAAAATGTAAACTCTAAGTGCAACAATGATGCCCAGAGGTGACAAGCCTTTGTGTAAATCTGCACTTTAAAAAACCGTACGACAGGTTTATTTCCAGAACACAAGTGAGTGCAGTCGGGGTCACACATACACACACACACAGCTTCAGTTGTGAACACTGAGTCAAACAGTCTGTGAGGGTCCTTTTTGTGTGTTTGTGATGTGTGTTCTCTCCGACTGTCCTCACACACTGTTCAAACAAACCAACCCAGCTGTTTTAAAATGTGTGATACACAGTGGCTCTGAATCTGGGACATGCATTTTTGTTCAAATATATACCCTGTATCCAAGTTAAAAGTCAAGATATGTGAGAACAAAAGAAAAAACAAACAAACAAAAAAAACAAAATAAAATGTAGACTTTTTCGCATTGCCGTCCACTTATGTAAGAGTAAACCCTTCCAAACTAATAGAGAAAGAGAGAGAGAGAAGTAGATAGAGAGGAAAGAGAGAGGAGGGTAATGACTTACCCAAACATAAATAAATAGTGTTCTCCACTCTTATATTTACCCTGTGTCGATGATGTGCTAAAAAGGAACATTAAAAATTTCTCTTTCACATCCTCTCATGTGTTTGTTTGAAGATGTCAACAGCTGGCTGCAAAAGTGTGTCAACGAAAAAGAAGCTTAGCTTAGCTTAGCATCTCTGCGTATGAGTGATTAGCTAACAGAACGTAGCACAGATGTGTGCTGACTGGGAGCTAGATAAACCTTTCGAGCTATTAAACCCTGTAAAAGTGATGGGAGAAGGTGGTGAGTGCATATGTATGGGGGAGGGAAGAAGAGTTGGGGGACTGTGGGTAATGAAGGCTCCTTCAGAAGCCATGATGCTGCCACAGACAGGAGGATGGTGTATTAGTAGTGATTCAGTCTGTTGTAGACAGGTACAATACGGTAGAAGGCGAAGAGAGGCAGCACAGGATGAGGCTGGTCCAGTGGTTTTGAAGTGCTTTTGGTGGTGGGGGTCTGTTGGGTGATCACAGGGATGCTAGCACAAGCCATATATTTCTGTGCTCTCTCTTTCACTCTCTCAGGCTGATGGAGTGGCAGAGCCCTACACATAGCTCAGCTTAGCTGACAACAACATGTGTTGCCTGGAGGGGGGAAAGAGCTCGGCGTCATAAATCTAAGCACCTCGTTAACTGCCCATTAAAATCTCAACTATTTCATTTACCAGGCGGGAGAGCTGTTTCTATATGTGTTGCGTGTGTCTTAAGGGGGAGGATTTTATTATCAAAGTACATTTTTAAACCACATACTAGCTCTCACTGAGCTATTACAGACTGTTTTACTACTTGTTAGCTGAACTAGGCGTTCATTTGCTCCACCCACACAAAATCAGTTTGGAAGAGTCCAATAATGCTTAAGAAACACTTGGAAGAAGCATTAAAAGATAATTCTACAAAGACTGTTCTTACAGGTTTTGAAACAATTTTGATAAGGGCTCTTGGTATTTTACAGTCGAAATCCTCTTGCTCTAGCTTCCTAAATTTGAACATTTCTTTCCCCCTCTTTGACAATAATGGAATATCTTTAGGTTTTGGACCAAACAGGATATTTGTCCCCCTGAGCTGGGGGAACCATCAATATTATAGATGAAACAACTAATCAAGAAACTAAAGAGTGAAAATAATCATTAGTTGTAGACTTAATTCTGACTGAACAGTGGTGCTCCCCATACGTCTTGTTATGGTATACAGCTGCCAATACGTCTGTGCACCAGCGCCACAAGACGAGCTCCCTGATATTTCTGATATTTATTGTCCTCAGTGGGTGTGAGGACGATTGACTGTGCACCTTGTCTTCTACACCTACAGTATGCTTCACTGCCCTGCCGCCAACAGATCTACACAGACTTAAGCATACACTGAAATGGTTAAAGTTTATCACTGATAGTGTTGACTAATCATTAAGTTTTGAATGGGCAGCTTAGAGCAAAAGAACTCTCATGTGTTCGAATCCCCAAATGTTTCCCATCATGCCAGGGTCAAAAGCAGAAAATAATCAAGTCACTTTAGTTGTAACTTAAAGCTGGTAACTGCAAAACACCCATCAGTGTAGTTTTATGCAAGTTTGAAGAAAAGGACAGAAAAAGTTGATGGAAGCAGCAAATCTTGAAAAAAAATTAACAATCTGTTGTAACAGATTAGTTGACATGTATTTTTTTTTACCTGTTTTGAAAAAAATATATATATTGTGCCTAAGTAAAAAATTATGTATTTTCTGCCACTTAATCAAAACAGTGGATAGAGGCCAGTTGCTATACATTACAGGTTCACAACCTCCATTATAACCTTTCACAATAAAAGCCCCAAACTTATACATGGTGTGACTGGACATGGATGCTCAGAGTATTTTACTAAGCAGCAACTTCATAAAATAGCTTTCACTTCCTTCACATCCTGTACAGTGATGCACTGTGACAGATTTCTCTGAGTTTGACCATTGTTGGAAACATTTGGTTACATAGCAAAATATAAAACAGGCCTAGTTGTTTTTAGTTATTTTAATGTGGAAATTCTGAATACAGGGGTGTCAAACTCATTTTAGTTCAGGGACCACATCCAGTCCAATGTGATCTCAAGTTGGCCAGACCAGTAAAATAATAGCATAATAACCTATCAATAATAATCCATTTTTTTGTCTTTGTTTTACTGTGAAAATTTACATCATAAAAATGTGAAAAACCTGAACAACCATGTACAACCTGTAATTTCTAAATAAAAATAAGTGTATTTTCAACAATTTTATGTCTCAGTAATTATTAACACAACTTGCAGATCATAGTAGATCTACAAATGCACAAAAATATTTAGTAACAAACAAAATATTGTTAAAATTGCACTTTCTTGAGACATTTCAGGTCGTTCAAATTTGTTCAGGTTATTCACATTTTATTGTGACAGCATAGTTTGTAAATGTAAACATTTTCACAATGTAATGTTACTTTTTTAACATTAAACCAAGAGGAAAATCTGGAGTTATTATTTATAGGTTATTATGATAGTATTTTAATTCGTATTGGTCTGTATGTGGAACCTGAACTAAAATGATTTTCATACCCTTGGTTTTGCATTTCACAAATTCTTCTCACAGGCCAGCTTGGACCCTTTGGCAGGCCAGTTTGGACAACCCAGTTTTGACAACCCTGGTCTAGAAGATGCAATCACCTTTAAAATAAGTTTTATAGTGAATAGTTAACTCACGAGTGATCAACTGTTTCCTTGGCGTTATCTTGCATATTCCTATAAAGTGCGAAAAAATGGCTGGAAATAGCAAATGGTAGTGTGAACGAATGGTTAAATGTATTGCTCCTGTCTCTTGTCTGAAAAAAAAAGCCATTTTAGATAGAAAATATTGCCAGAATGTCCTTCTACACTGTCCATTCCACTAATGTAGCCTGTCTCTGCATCTTATGGCACTGTGTAGCCTCATTTTTCTAACCTCAATATAGAAACTTTTTCTTTTTTGTGACATTTTAAAGGTTCTTTCAAATTCACTTGACACTTCTATGGAGACAGGGCTAATGAGAGTTGTGGTTGTAATCTGATCTAATAATGGCAGTGGGAACTGGGTGGGACTGTATAACACCAGGACATTGACACCCCCCCCCAAAAGCACAGGAAAAACCATTGGACTGGTCCCTCCTGTTTCTTACGCCGTCTTGTTGCAGCAGTGGACTCCCCACATGTTTGTCTGTTAGTGAGTCGTGTCATGTTATTTCTTGTATGTCGTCTTCTTCTACTTCCTACGTTGTCATTTTATTCCAAACCTGCTACAGGTGAGTGAGCTTGGGTGCTTCCTGGATTCTGCCCTGAGTCGAGGTGTGGTGTGCCGACAGCTCAGTGTACGTCGGGTGTGGGGGGGGGTCACAGGGACCTGCAGGTCCCCCTCCACCCACGTGGTGCTGGTTGGCGGCCGACATTGGCCCTGCGCCATTGTAGTCCATGGTTTGGTGGTGGGGTGGCGTAGGACCGAGGTGGTTTAGCCCATACATGGAAGGCCCCGAGCCAGGCATGGATTCCACATAACTGCCGCCCCCCACATACACCGGACTGGCCTGCATGTTGGTGGGTGTCCCATATCCAGCGCTGTTGGCCTGTACTAATCCATGGTGGGGATGAGGGTCACCGTAGTCCGGGTCTGGAGCACCGTACTTCTGCTGGGGGGGGCAGCCCTTCATGGGGACATTGGAGTAGGCAGTGGACATGGAGTAAGACACTCCCTGGTGCTTGCTAAAGGAAGGTGGAGATGGGGCATCATACCCAGCCCCTCCTCCCCCACCTCCCCCTCCCATGGGGTGCATTGAGTTGAGGAAGCTGGCGGTGGACTGCATGGGCAGGGGTGGTGAGCCAGTTGGTGACGGTCCTCCAGAGCTGGAGCTCAGACCCTTAGACTTCTGGTCCTTCTTGTACTTCATGCGTCGGTTCTGGAACCAGATCTTGATCTGGCGTTCTGACAGGTTGAGTAAGTTGGCCATCTCCACCCGCCGTGGCCGGCACAGGTACCGGTTGAAGTGGAACTCCTTCTCCAACTCAACCAGCTGGGCACTGGTGTATGCCGTACGAGCTCGTTTTGATGACGCCGACGACCCGCTGGTAGGACTCTTCTCCCCACTGCTCCCACTGTCAGCTCCCCCTGATGCTGAGGAGACAAGAGAATAAGTTACACAAAGGAACGGCAAGGAAGATCACATGAAGCAAAGTTCAACATAAAGAATAAAATGTCATGTTAGGCAAGCTAACTGGCCTAGGGCTAAAAGGATAAACATGTTCAGAAGTTGATGATGGCTGTAGTAAAGGAATGAGCTGTCTCATTTCCTTCTCATCTCTGTTTAGTGTTGCACATGTGTAGAACCAGTCAGGTAGCAACACAGGGAAGTAAACACATTTAAGGACTGAAGTGGAAGTATTTCAATCATTCTGGACAAAATAGTTTAGTTGGGTGATGTTAGAAAATGTCCATGACTTTTGCAATTGTCGGCAGCAGAAAACCACTTCTCAAAACATGAATTTGGAGTAGAGTAAGGGAATCACAAAATGGGCTGTCCAAGCATGCAGTGTTTCTTGAGCTGTGCTCACTACCCTCAATGCCACTCCAGTACAATTATTGCTCACAGGAGAATAGCATTACTTAAATAAAGTATAAACATGGAAATTAAGTTTAATATTTGTTGTTGTTTGATGTTAGCTAGTATTCATCTAAAATTTTAATGGCAAAGAACAAATTAATTTCAGTTAAGAAAAGAAAAGTAAGGGAAAAGACAAAGCATAAACAATAGGAATAAAACCTAGGGCACAAAAATTGGGAATGTAAAAAAGTTCAGCAAAATGTTAAAATAAAAAAAGAGAGAAGGGAGAGGTTCATATGAGGCAGGTGTGGTAAAAAAAAAAGATTGAATAAAAGCCAACGTGGTTGCATGCTAGAGGAAATTGAAAGCATTCATGTTGTTAATAAAGCAGAGGGGGGTCTGTGCAGGCAGGATGAATTACCCCTTGATATTAGTTGTCATCACTTCATAACAGTGGCAGTTATTAAGAGGCGGAGGACCCGCTAGTGGCCGAGGGCAGCTAAATTGCATCTTGGCTGGAGAGAAAAAAAACCCACAGCAAGAACAGCTGCAGGAGGAGGAGGAACCGAGCCGAGGTTACCCCGCCAAGAAAAGTCCAAGTCAAATCCCATTTATATGACAGTAACTCTGACTACAAATACAGCTGGAAGGTATTTCAAGAGTTCAGAGACAACGGTGAGGAGTGTGAATGTACACTTCTGCTGACAAGGATGATGTCGGGTTAAACTCACCACTTATTGGCTCACATAAGTCACTCACAGTGAGTGTAAAGCATATTAGGTTACTCTCTTCATCTCAAATATATCACCTACTGTCAGTTAACTTCATGAGAAAGCAGAACTCCAAATTCACAACAAAAGACATCTGCAGCCTCCGTGACTTTGGCCCAAGACAGAAATAAAACAATCTCAATACATTTGGAAAATAATAGTCTGCATGAGAAATGTAACACCATTTATGATTGAATTTATCATTAGTCAGATCAAACTGAAGGTAAGCAACTCTGCAATGCACACTCCTGGTTTTAGAACGCCTCAATTTTTCCAATTTTCTCAACATTTAAACAGTTCAAATCCAATGTCTGTCCTGAAATTGAAAACAGGTAAGTGGTAAACTACCAGAGGTAAAAATTTACGTTTTCAGACTGGGATCTTTCCCAGGGAACAAGTAATGAGTCATCAGCTTTCACTTTTTCTTGAAGTAAAGGCAATAAATGTAACATTTAAAGTTGATGGGATATCCCTACAGGTGTCCCAGGTGTTGCTGATGTTTTACAAAAAAGTAGTATTAGAATAGGATCTGTTACTACACCCTCTGAAGCATTATTTGGGCAAAGCTGCACTGCAGGAAGTAATACATTTTTGGGACAGAATGGATAAAAAAAGGCAATTAACAACAGACCACATTATAAGCCTTTAGAGAAAATGGATGAGTTTGAAAACCTTTCAGTGGTAGTGCAGTCATTACAGCAGGTCAAGGTTAAGACAGGAAGTACTGCACTGGGTAATTACAGCAGACACATTTGTTTTCTCATCATCAGAATCAACCGCATTCTCCTGGAATTCTTTCACTGTCACAACTATATTTAGTGTTATCACCTTTATCTGCCAGCAGAGCCAATTGACAAACCTAAAACCCAGAGGTAAGTAAACACTTCAAGTTTCAGAAATAAGCTGAATGGTAAACATAGATTTGTTTTTTGCCATAAAGAAAGCATTTTGAATCTTTTGCATCTTAGAAACAGCAGTTACTAACAAGGAGTTAAATTAAACTACAGAGGTCATCACAGGTTAGAGATCAGGTTACGCTGAGGGGAAAAGTTTTTTGTAGAATAGGTGAGTGAATAAAGCTGAATTAAGCTTATTTTCTGCATTACTTCAAAAGCACATGTAACAATCCCATTGGCTTTTGTCAAGGGAACCGTTGCAATGCTAACTTCTAGGTTAGCCTACAAAAATATGTCATCCCTGCAGCATTGTATAATCTTTCTTAGGGCAGTTCTGCTGAGTGTGAAAGGACATGACATGCTTTTCTTTCTCATGAGCTAAATCAGTTTGAATATCAACAACCACTGTCTCATTTAAAGGCAGTACATTTAAAGGAATAACACATAAAGCTTTAATGGCAGTGGTGGTGATTTTCCATGATGTGTTACTGAAATAACGTGCCTCTTGTGTCTCTGTCTGAGTACGCAGAAGATGGCTCTGTCATGAGTTTGTTCCTGTGTTCATGCTTTGTGAGCGAGCAGCTAGATCCTATCTGTCCGTGATTTGATCTCCCTCTCAACAGAATAAAGTGTTCACTGCGCTGTTTATTTCTGCAGACAGACACAGAATGATCAGGGAGCAACCGAGTTAACCATCGCATCATCCGTCTAACCGACATTTTTCTAAGTAATTGTTTCAAATGCTCATCAATAAACTGTCAGCTGGGTGCTTTTCTGTGGATACGAACATTCACGTGAATAATAGCACAGAATATTTGTATCATTGATAACTCCTAATTCTAATAATATATCTCTCTGACTCCATGACTGTTTTTCTGCATGTTATCAGACACACAGATAATTTTCAAATTCATCAACCTGTTGTATTTCTGCTCCTAATATGTCTCATTTGAAATGTCTGTGCCATTCTGTCTCAACGGCTATAATAATACTCATTACCATTCATGACATTTGGATTCATTTTAATATCTTCCTTCTTGCAGCGGACAGTGGCCAAAAACGAGACGGGACAAAGGTGAGAAGGCAAACAATTAGCAGAGAAGGAAGGAGGAGGATGTGATATGTTGAGGGGAAAGTATGATGGAAGAGAAGCTACCTGTATAGGTGACAGAAGATCTGTGGCAGCTGATTCGCTGTCAGTAAAAGGCTGTACTCTTACTGTAATGAATCCAGGACAGCTCACTTAATATTGATAAGAATGTTATTTTAAAACTTCTTAAGATTTATTGTGTCCGTCAGCACCCAGTTTAAGGGTAGTTGTTACATTTGAGCTATGTTTGAACTGATGCTGCCTTCAGATCACTTGAACTGAAAGAACTTAATACATGAATTTTGGTCTCACATATCCAATGCAATAGTCATGATCCTAAGTGAAAGTTCCATGAAGCTTCACTAAATGTTATGATCCAAACAAAATGGCAAAACAAACTTGCATTGGAGATTCTCTACTCAATCCCAATCCCTCAATCTCTTTTGCTGTCTTTTAAAGTGACATTATGACACTATTCTTGATTGGATGACAAATGTATATATTCTCCTCCTTCTACTAACTACTATTTGTCAGGAGACATATCTTTGTGTCCTTGGTTTTAGGTAACCTACATTGACAATCAAATGTGTATTCCTTGAGAGTGCAGTTTCACGAGTTTATAGCAATTCTACACTAAATATGACATAAACCCACCTGAAAATGACTGACTTGACCTTTTATGTACCCTTTTGAGCAAAACTTTATGGATCTTCCACTTGGAGTTGCAGTTGGGGTTGTGTCAGGAGAGGTGTGTGGCCAAAATGCTAATATTAGACTAAACTTGAAACAGAATCTTCCTTCCGTGTTCATCAAGTCACTGAAAACAACCCACACTATATCAGTTCAAAAATGGCTTCAATGTGTTCCTAATAGGTTGCTGGTGACCTGGTGGATACAAAAAAAACATTAGAATTACTGAATTTGAAAGGTGATTTTAAGTAAATTTGTAACTTTGGGCAGTGCCAAGTATTTTGCCTCTCAATCGTTACGCAGAACTAAGCTAATCGCTGCTCCTCTTTTCATGTCCTAGAAGTAAAGTAGATTAAAAGAGTATTTTTTGTAAATATAAATATGTTAGTGAGTCCCACTGTCCATCTACATCCATATTTATTGGTTTAAGTGCCTTGGACCAAAGCAGATGCGAGTTACAGGCAGAAAACAACCGACTTGACTAGTTCCTGGTTGGTGAGCTGAGGAAGTCTTTTTACCGCAGCAGACCAAGAAATCTTTGAAATCCTCAAGGGATCTTGGGTTAGAAAGAAGATGGTAATAAGAGAAGAGAAGACAGAGGGATTTGGTGATGTGAGGGAGAATGCAGGGTCATAAAAAAGAAGATTGTAATGAGGAAGGAAAATCAAGAAGAAAAAAAGAGAGGACGGTGGACATTCTACTTAGCCATGTTGTTACTATGAGGGGAAATCAAAGCAAAGGCAGAGAGACCAATAGAGACAAGTGTAATCTAACACACCGTTGCCAGAGTTGTTGCTGGGTGAACAATTTTTCTGCTTGGTCGTCTGCCGGCACTCTTTCATCCAGGGGAAGATCTGCTTGGCCAGGGTTGGGTTGGGGGGCAGTGAGGAGGAAGCCGACGTGGAGGAAGATGTAGAGGAGGAGGAATTAGATGACTTACTGGGGCCTGATTTAGAGACTGAGGAGGCCCCAGCACTGCCCCCCGGCTGTTGAGCCCCAGTATTACTGTTGCTGGAGTTGGGGGGCAGTGGAGGGGACACCTGGGAGCTGGGGTGGTGCTCGGGTGGCAGGCTGGGCCGCATACAGCTGCCATTCAGCTCCTTGGTTTTGGCTAGCTGCTGTTGCTGCTGCTGCTGCTGGTGGCTGCTGTTACTGCCCAGCGCTTGTAAAGAACAGGCAGAGCGCTGGTATGAATCCACATCCAGATGGGTCGCCGACTGAAAGGCCGGCTGGTGGTGGGACACTGGGACCGGGGCATCATAGCCCCCAAAGCCATTGGCGGCTGTAGTCGTCCCCTGCACCTGGTAGGATGAGTAGCCACCAAAAAGCGTTGAGGAGTTGTCGTAGTATGTTGTTTTCTGCATTTCTGAGAGAAGTGGCGGCGTCTTCTTGTGCTCCGGTCCTTGCTGAGAGCCACTGCCGGAAGACCATTTGGTACCGGGGGTCACGTGACGGTGTCTCTCCAACGGTCCCCTGCAATCTGACCTAAAAGGTTAGGAGAGGCAGAATAAAGAAATGAGAGAGATAAATCCATCTTCCTCAAATGAAAGGCGCCATGACATGAATAGAAACCACTGCTTTTCTTTCCTCACCCCCCTTACCCTACCCCTCCCCTCTGAGCCCAGTGCACAGCCTGCAGATGCTCTTGTGGAGGGGGCACAAGGAGGGCAAACTGTTCCCTCTTTCCCTCTGTACACACACGACAAGACACTTGAACAATTCATTTTAAAGATGGTTACCCTAATTCACTTAGTAATAACCAGGGATTATTAGAAACACTATAGGAGAATAATAATTAATTATTTTAATAGTAATAGTATCACAGCCTACTCAGTAGAGCAATACTAGTAGTTAAGTAGCTTCCTATATTTATCTTATTGTTAGAATAAATTGTTACATTTATGTTATACACTAATTATCCTCACTTTACATCCAAAATGAGGTTAACAATCTTGTTCATTTAATTTTAACACACTTTTTTCAATCAAATCAAATAAATTTAATGGTTATTTTGAGTATTAATTATGCCATATTCTTATGCATGTAATTTAATAAAAGAAGTTGCTGCAATGGTGTTTTGTAATAAACCCATGTGTCCATGTGTGCAGTTTTATTATTTATTTTTGTGTTGTGTAAGGGCGCCAGTGAACCTGGCCTGTATATTTTTTTTCCTTTGTGACTGATGTAGGTAGCCTATTTCTGTCACCCTCTGCCTTTTCACACATGATTTACTGTATTCCGTCTGCTCGCTCTTACCTCACCCATATCTGCGGAAACCATGATTGCTGCCGCTGAATAACTAGTATTTTCTATTATTGGATATTTTCTTCCGTCGCTGTAGACATTTTTGAAACTGAACAGAGGAATATATAATAACACGACATTTAATTTTCTAAATTGAATAGGCCTAATTAAGAAATAACATAACTCTTGGTGTATAATGGAACCGGCAATCCAAGCAATTTGCTGT
>JAPQRQ010000027.1:6372934-6387505 GCA_037367365.1 Apogon talboti | reverse complement strand
ATCTATCTATCTATCTATCTATCTATCTATCTATCTATCTATCTATCTATCTATCTATCTATCTATCTATCTAGCAGAATCGGTATAAGTAGTAAAAACGAAAAGGGAAGAGAATGGGGTACAGTGGGACGTGGGGAAAGGAGGGGGAATGTGGCTTCTGACTGCAACACGTGGTCTTCCCCTTTTCCTCCCAGCGTGGGCAAAGCACCTGCCACACACACTCACACACATATGCACTGCTGGCATCGAAAAAAGACGAAGAAGAAGGAGCAAGGCACACGCACAGCAATATGCAAATGAGGCAGCTTCTTCTTCTACAAGGCCATTTCTGTTTTTGTGTACTCACTCCTCTCTAGCTCGCCGGATCCGCCTCTCCTATGTGGCGCCGTCGTACCGTAGATTTCAACCATTTTCTTCTTGTTATAATGACACTGTCTTCTTTCCGTCTTCGTCCGCTCGCAGCTCCGCTCCACTGTTTTTCTTTTTCCTTTTTTAAGCCTTCCTGGTTCTGCATTCACATCCCAATTTAGTCTTCTCTCCTCTTCTGACGCCACAGGTTTTTGACCTCTTCGGGAGACTTCGTACCATCTAAAAAAAAAAAAAAATCATTTCCGTGGACACCCCCCCATCACCTACACGCACGCGCGTAAAAACGCACCGGCTCCAGACGCCGATAAAGCTCAAGTCTTTATCCGAACCGAATCGAATCCGGCTTTAAAATAATGTGCCGAGTTTATAGCCGGTTTAGGACGGAGATAATCCAGTGGAAATAAAGGTGAGGCGTCATCAAACTTTAACGGGGTGAGGAAAAGCTCCGTTCAACGGTGGCCGCTTTTCCCCCGGTGTTAAAGCGAGCTGTTTTGGGACTGATGGAGACCGAAGCAAAGGGCTGCTGTGGTGACTGTGGGCTCTTTAAGGCATTAAGTGTTGTGTGTGTGTGCACGGACTCAAGTTTTCAAATTAATCTGCCAGTTTGGCACACTCTTTGTTTAACGGGCGAGGCGTGTCACCCCCGCGTCCCCGGTACACATTTTAATATCGGAGAGACGCGCTGACCTCCCGTTCACCTCGAGCACAGCCAAGCCCCCCTCCTCCTCCTCCTCCTCCTCCTCTCATCCTCCCCCATCCTCTCCTTTTCCACACCCTTTCTTGTTGCCATTTCCTCCCTTCTCTCCCTCATTCCCTCTTTCTTTCTGTCTTTTTTGCCTCCCTCTCTTTCTTCCTCTCGTCATACTAAATTGAGTTGAAGTCATTACTTTGAAGAAAAATGGTCAGTAGATGCGCAGGGGGAGGGGGGTCTCTCTCTCTCTCTCTGTCTCCCCTTCTCTCCTTCTTTCACACAGATTTTTCTTTTCTTCCAGGATCATTTCTCCTTCTTCTCCTTTTGTTGTAGAAATATAAATGACTCCGCGGCGCTTTCACGCTGACACGTGAACCCGCAGCGTCTAACCGCACCATCACTTTTACACTCCGGTTATTTGCTCGAAACAAATGCGTTGTGTTGTGTTGTGTTTGTGCTTAACGGGCTCTGAGCCGGGCGGATTTCAGACTCAGGGGTATCAGGTGGATTCATATTGATGTCATTCGATTCTCCGGATGGATTTTTATCGAGTTAACTGCAGCCATATGTCCACACTTCTCCTACTAATTCCACTACTATTACTGCCCTAATATTTCCACATTTTATCACCATCACACCACTTGCAGAGACTGAGAAGGCATTGTAGCAAAACATTTTATCCAGGCGATATATTTCTGGAGATGCATGCTAAGAGGGTGATGTTTATACGCGCAGGCGCACATGTTGGAGATGATTAAAAGTCACTTTTGACAGACTGACAGGCGCTCGCGCTGCCTCTTAAATTGAATTAATGTCGTGAACTGGAGATGAACCCCGGAGAAAGGAACCTGTAACACAGTTAGAAAGCCATTACCTATTTGGGGCCTGGAGTAGGCAGGGGTCACCGGGCCGGGCGGAGCCGAGCCAGTCCTATTTATTTACGAAATGATTATAGACTATTTATTTACTGAATTACCATTTAGTCGTTTTGTGGCGACTAGTTTCTCCTACTTTCTACATTCTCACTATTTTACCATAAAATATATGTGGAAATAGGGTTAGTGAACAGGAACTTAGATTAATCAGATCGGACATTAGTTTGGGACATCTTTTGTAGTCAAATTTTATCAGAAACACATCAAACAACTTCTATTATAAATCTTTTTTTTTGTCTTTCTTTTTGACTGTTTCTTTGTTTTTACCCCTGGGCCAAGTTTTCTGTCTCACACGTTTTCATACACATTTTGTCACTGTTAAATAGACTAAATAACCAAATAAATAATCAAATAATTCTTCCGTGATGCATAAACTTCGCCTTAGGTGAAAATGTTAATATTGTGTACACTGACAACTTATTTGCCACAATTTGAAGTTGTGTCATACTGAAGTTTAGTTCCAAAGCCCACCACGTATTTTTCAGTAAAGCTATAGCTAACTTGTCAACCCTGAAAAAATGAGAAGCAGCAAGAAAGAACAAATAATAAGAAGAAAAGAGCAGAAAAAGGTTTGAGGCTCATTCTTTTCAACTTAAAAAAAACGGAAAAGGAAAAGGAAAAACGTAAACCGGGCCAGAACATTAATCTTGTAGGGGAAAATCAGATAAGGAGAGTAATATTTTTTTGGATGCGGAGCAAGATAAGAGTTTATTTTTGACAGACTGGTGTAGATAAGTCTGAGGGGAGGAAGCACTCTGCTTTGCTATAACTGCCTCTCAAAAATGGCTGCGGGGAGTTTATATAATAAAGATGTAGCTCCAAGGTAAAGGCCACCACTAACAGTAACTTCTGATACACATGGGAACACACAGATATGTGGTGTTAAAAGTCACACATTAACTACAACACATATGAAAATAGCAATAGGCTATAGGCACACGCCGATGCATTTGGCCTTAGTTTACTACATCATCTGTATTAGAATTTTTAACATAATCAATAGTATCTTCCATCACTTATACATTTTTTCAAACTCAATTTGATCATATTATTCATATATAGGACCAGTTTTAGACTAGCAACTGTAATGTCAGTAAATTAAAGTTTTTGTTTTTTTTTCTGTTTAGTCTTGGTTAGCTATTCGGGCTGATATTAATAGGCTGATATTAATATGATAGATCAGGATTAAGATTAGGAATGATATTAACATGTAACAAATTAACCCCTAAAGGCCCTGAACTACTTTGGTCTCGACTTCCAAATGAGTTTATCTCTAAATCTAACCTTTCTAAAGTGATTTATTACTATTTATTATATTAACCTTCGCAGTTTGCATTTTTCAGAGTAAATCATACATTTTATAGGCTATTTAATTCAATGATCATATAGATGTTCATTATATCTCAGTGTAAATTCAAAGGTTATTTTATCAAAACAGAAGAACATTTAAGAAAAGGTGACTTTTTCAGCAAAATATACAACAACATAAAAACAAACTCCAGAGGATTTTACTGGTGACTCAATGATGACGATGTTTCCACGTTCTCTACAGAGCCTATGACAAACAGCACTTTACACCAATTATTTTCATGTATTGATATGATTAGTGGTATTAATCATTTTAGATCCATAGATGGTTTTGGTCGACAGTGGCTGTTTATAGGTTAAAAATAATAAATGACTAATATACGCTGTTTGTATGGAAAAGGAACTGACCAGTATGCACAATAAAATCAAAGTGTAAGATTGCAGTAACCTATCATGTTAGGCATAGTAGTTAAGTCATTACTGCTTATTATGTACTAATTGGGACATTATTATTAATATGATTGAGGTTGGTACAAACTAAACAGGTAGACGACTACTTTATCCTTGTTTTTGAGGAGGATGACGGGTAGCTGTGACTGGGCTTTAAGCCTAAGTGTGAACTAAATGTGCAAACACCTGCAGACACACATTCATACATCCAGCCTCAGACGTCCACCCCCCAGCTCCATGTCACCGAATACCTTCCGCCCTCCCACCGCCACCTTGAACCCCTCCATCCTCCATTTTCCTGTCTGTCTTTTCCCTTCATCTCCGTCTCTTGTGCAGGGAGGAGCTCAGCCTTTGTTACCGCGGAAGGGAAGGTCAAGCCTTCACCTCTCTTTTGCCTCCTGCTATCATTTCTCTCATCTGCACCCCCCAGCCCCCTCCCCTCCGTACCTCTGCTTACTCCCTTACTCCCTTCTCTCTTTGGTCTGGAGTGAGTGAGGAGAGGAGAGGGAGGAACTCACGCGCGCCGCTGAACTTTTGACCCTTCAACTCCGTGACCCTTCAGCTGCAGACTGTTCTAGAAGCTTGGACGTCCAACTACGCCGCTCCCATCATGATAACCTCGGATTCTTCCTCCTCAAACTCGCTTCTGGTGTTAAAACAGCAACGACAGAGCCAGAAAAAGAAAAGAGAAAAACAGGCAAATCCACTTTACTGGATTTAAACTTGACTGTGTTTAAACTAATGAGCTTCTTTAGGGTTAAAAACAACGCGGAAGACAGAGCCCAAAAGATGCATGAATGATCAGACAGCGCCTCCTTAACGCTCTTTTTTTCTACACAAATACTCCTCTTACACTTGCCAGGCTTTTACTTGTGTGTCTTTTCGCTCAGCATTAATCAGCTGAGCGCTAGTGACAGTTCTGACAGTTGTGTATTTTAACAGCGACAGACAGAGACGGGAGGTTGTTCCAGGTTATCGTCGGTTAACATTCTAAAGGACGGGGGCGCGTGCTGGCAGTGGAGATAACACGGTGTGGGCTCGCGGGGTCTCGCGCCGTCCTCTTGGTCTGAAGCGGGCTCTGGTGGCGGCGCGAGAGAGCTGCATTCTGTGGGAAAATTGCTCTGACAGACACCGATACCGAGTTACGTTGGTTAGAATACAGAGGAAATGAATTCAGTTAGGTTAGAGAAATAAAGTCCAAAAACAGCCCGTCAGCCATCTCCTAGATTTGTTTTCTCCTTTTTCTTTGTCTTTTTCGGCGTAATTATCTTAACACCCTTATCACTCGGTTATTCTAATTTATTTATCAATAGATGCTAATTTTATGAACAGACTTTGCTAATTTATCCCATAAAGTCCCAATGCTGCCTTTATGGCACTTCTCTAATTATTTTTTCTCTCTATTTATCTTTTCTTCAGCGATTTATCACCATTTATCGTAATATTATCCTCTGTATTTTGGATGTTCTTCAGTGAAAATCAGGTAGCTATTATAATTCGCTGATCATGTAGATGGTCATCATAACTCAAAGCTCAAAAACCCTCAAGTTGAGGGTTATAATATCAGAAAAGGAGAAAACTGCAGAAAATGTGACTTCTTTAGCAAAGATATCAATAACTGAATGTAAGAACAATTGTCTCCATTCGCTGTCATTTATCAAACTCCGTGGATTTTACTGGTGAATCAATGTTGTGGAAGGTAACGGTGTTTCCACGTTCGCTACGGAGCCTCTGAACGTCCAAATGGGTCATATAAATGAAAAGATGACGAACTGTATTTTACACGAATTATTTACATGTAATGATGGGATTCATGGATCAACAGGTATTAAACATTTTACATTAGTAGATGGTTTTGGGTGCTGGTGGCTGTCTGGGTCTTTGAGGACTGGAAACCTTTCATCTGAACATTTTGCCTTCATCATTAGCCTATTTTTATTATTTTAAACCTTTATATAACACACTACATTGCGCATAACCTGAAAAATAAACCCAGGCTAATACCACCTCTGACCTATCTAACTTTAAATATTTGCAAGGTTATCGACTTGTCAAAACCCGTGGCCAAGACAAACAAAAGCTTATTGTGGTCTTATCAAGGCTTTATTCCTTTTCTCACAAGGCGGTGCTGATAACGCCTTCCTACAATCGCCTGCAAACACATTTCAAAAATAATAACAAGCCAATCAACGCTGACTTCTCTTTCATTTAAAGGGTTCAGCTCTCTTATTCCACTAAACCCCCCAAAGGTGTATGCGCGCACAGTGGAGGGCTCTAAATTGTTTAATATTGTGGAAGATTTCGTTTGAGGTAAATTTCACCCCCTGTTTGACCCGGAAACGAGGAACAGTGACATATAAACACAAAGTGCCAGTTGTTGAATCCTTTCCCCCGTGTTTGTCGGGTAAACAAACTGCAGACATCGGGGTACTTGTTGGGGTCTTGACTGGCTGCTGGCTTTCTTTTCCTTTTTTTTCACTTCCTCTGCGCCTGCGCGAACGACCTCCCGGCGCAAGTGCGTGGCTCGAGCTTGTCTGCTGACCTCGCGGTGACTCCTCTTCGTGCATTATTCATGAGGCATGGTCGCGCGATTCACCCCTATCAGTATGCAGGAGACATCAAGGGCTCCGTAAATGTCGATTTAAACGTAAAGCAATCAGAGGAGATGCAGAGAGGGGAAATAGAGGCTGTTTGAGAGAGGAATCAGAGAGGTTTGCTGCCTTTTCCAATAAACTACGATTCACAATAACGCTCTCTATTGCTGGAATGCATAGAATGGGAAAATGAGGATTAAACAATTAAGAAATCACCTTAAATTTTCAAGCAAAGTTTTCCTAGTGTTCTTTTTTCCCATGCACGGGTCATTCACCTTTCTCTCTTTCTCTTTGCTCTCTCATGCCCTGCCAATAGACCCACCAAACACAACAAAACACTCCCCACTAACTCCCACACAAAGCCCAAGAATCTTTCAGACGCACACAAACACACACCTTGCACTACCAATTGGAAAAAAAAGAAAGAAAGAGGACGAGAAAAAAAGGGCCGGTCGCATTAGTTACTCACCCCACTCATCATCACCAACACACAGACTGTAAAGCCAAACTCAGCGCCTTCTGACAGCCTCGACGGGTTCAAAGGAGACAGCAAGCCCGTACACATAATACACATAATGCTATGAGGAGAAGCGAGCAGTGTAGGCTGGAACTGCCCTGTGTACATAAACGGGAAACAGATGACACACACACATAACAGAGCGAGAAAAAAACAAAAAAAAAAAACAAAACAAAACAAAACAAAGGAGGCCATAGAAGGGCTGCTGTCGCTGCTGCTGCGCCTTCCCATGTCATGTTCATTCACTTTTACGCATGGTCGGCCTGTGCGTAAAAATGCCTCTCTCACTTTATTCCGACAAGACACGCAACATTTGTGTCACGGGTGTTCTATGGGTTATGTCTCGTGTGTATGTGTGTGTGTTTGTGTGTATGTGTGTGTTAGGGGAAGCTGCTAGGATTTTGGGGAGGGTGAATTCCTGTATCATCATTAAAAGGAGGAAGTTGATGAAAAATGAAATGGGGAGTTTTTTCGTCTTCCTGTTTACTATACTGAAACTTCCTCGGGGCCCAGGACGCTCCGCAGATACATACACGCACGCACACACACAAACACACACACACACGGTTACATGATGTTGTATCTAACACAGGAAGCACAAAAACAAGTTTGCCATCGTAGAGAAGAGAAGGTAAAATGAATGCACTGCTACAAAATATTGGGAAAAAATACTGCGTTCAGATACATTTCACTTCGCATTTTTTTCACAAAAATATACAATATATTAATATCAGAGTCTCAAAAGTATAAAAATACCCATAGGAAAATTGCTTTATGTATATGCGAATGTAACTGATTGTACATTGTATATGTATATTTTTATTCATATTTCACTGTTAATTTCGTATATGTACGCATGGTATGAGTAATTTTGCAAAACAAAAATTGTGTCCAAATAAAACAGAAGCACATTTATTTTCTGAAGGAACATCATTATTAAAAGGGAAAAAATAAAATAAAATACAATATAAACACGAAAATAGATATTTGCATGTGTCATCACAGCGGAGACACAAATTCATTTATAGCCTAAAAGGAAAAAAACAAAAACGCCTAGACTTCGTCAAAGAATTTTTTGCTGGCCTACTGGTATCTCTATAATTTATGGCATCCCCAACATGACTCTCTGTAACATTCTTGAGAGGCCTGTGTGTGAAAAATCATTGCAAAGGCTAAAAAAGGCAAACGCTGAAAAATCACCCCACAAAAACACAGACTGAAAATGCATCGGGGGGTTAAACCGGCCTCACGTGTAAAGTGAACATAATAAATGACAGTTTGAGAGCTAAGAAAAAAGAGGCACTCACACACAGACAGCGAGAGTTCCGAAAGCAGAACCCTTCCTCTCTTATTAGCGGAGTGTGCTGAGGACAGCGGATTAACCGTGCGCTCTGACGCACACTTGGACTGTGCGTAAAAAACAGTGAGGAGAGCTTTGGTTTACATTTATCCCTAAATAAAACACTTTGTGCAGTAGCCGATGGAATACAACACTTAGAGGAAATATGTTAACTCTAACCTATTATAATATATTGCATTTTAGACCATAAAAACACTAGTAACTGATAGAGCTCGTATGAAACTATGCCAACGTTTCCACAACAAATGAGACAGTAATATATACAGTAAAACTACACCTCAGTGTCCTCTATTAGATTTTACTGGTGTTTGTAGCACATTCTAGGTCAGGCTGCACTCTGTGCTATTTTATTGTATTGTGAAAGCGCTTCAGTGCTGAAACTCATCCATCTCTCCATACTTTACATTTATCGGTGTTCTCTCTTCAGGGCGCCATGTTGCATTCAGCCCCTACACAAAACCACTATGAACTTTATTGTCGTGATTATGTCGTGTCTTCCCCCTCTTTGATGGACAGTTTAACCCCGCCTGTTGGGGCTGATAACCGGGAAGGGCCGAGAGAATGACGGCGCGGTGCAATGTTTGAGGGGAAAAAAAAGTTTGTAACTCAGTCTCATACCGAAATGTGAATGAGACGTTAAACGATTTGCATGACAGATATAAGCAATAAAGAGCGACAGAGGCGGCTTGGTAGCCGCGGCTGACAGTCTCAGCTCTGTTTCAGACATCACAGCGAGAGGAAGAGTGTGGAGGAGAAATAGAGGTTTACAGGGTCAATGCATGCAGGGAGATGCTGTACTGTTGACACCCAAAGCTTCTACAGCACATACTTTTAAAGGTGGCTTCGATAGTTTTACTTAATCATTCTGCTCCTGTCTTTTCAAAAGCAACTCAGGCTTTGACTTGTAAAATTTTATTATGTGTGTTTTTTGCCTTTACATACTTATTACCTCTTTTGATTTTGTCCATAGATATCATGGATATTTCTGTTCAATGTTCGCGTTTTACTGAAAGTTGCATTAACATTTAAGGTCTATAGTGGTGTTTATGTAAACACGTGGTGTCACGTGGCCTTTAAAATCAATGAATATTTAATTCTTTGCTTGAACTGGTTTAAAATTTGTTTTATATGTGTGTATTTGGACGTTATATCTGGCACAAAGGCAATTTTCAAAATTGAATTATAATTGACTTCTGTGCGAGTGGCGCATTTTCCGTTTCAGTGTCAAAATGTATTTGTGTAATGCGGGTAAATATGTGATTTATTTGCATATGACCATGGTTTCTCTGGGGTCGACACATCGTCAGTGTGTGTTTTTATTGACTGGTTTGATGATTGATTGATTTGTCTTCAATAGTATTTGGTTAAGTGTTCAGTTTGGAGCTCAAAACATGCACATGCCAGTAGCATGTGCATGTTTTAGACATGACAGTAAATGGCTCAAATTCTATAAAAAATCGCGGTACTTTTTAATAATATCTACTTCATTCAAAGTTGTCATGTTTAGTACGAGTTTGGATAGATTTACAGATTTTTCCCTGATTCTGACTGCAGCATACAATACTTCTGCGTTCTCTGAGAGGCCAGCATTGAGCGCAAAATAACCTGCCACGACTCCTGTAATGGCGGGCCTTGGGAATGTTTGTATCCGCGACACTTTTTCACTCACACCCATCCTGTCTGGAAAATACGAGGGCGGGGAATGCACGCAGCCTTTCTTGTACCAAAGGACGCATTTCACTACATATCACCGTGTGCACATTCGTGTATGTGTCCACATGTCCGTTTATTGTTGGTAGATGTTAGCAGACCCAGGCAGAATTCCTCCCACTCTTACCATTTTATTGGAACCATTTTTACGCACAGGCCGATCGTGCGTAAACGTGAATGAAGAAGGAGGTAAAGTGATATCAATCAATAGCAGTAAAATCCATAAGACAGGACATATGAATTCGCTTTACATCATAAGAGGTATCTATTTTTCTACAAATACACAGGGAGAGCACAGATCAGTTTCATGCCTTTAAAAATAATGTAAACAACATCCAACTGGATCAGTTCGGACACTATTTTGGCAAGCCAGCGAGTTGGTAAAAAGCTAAAAACCGCTTTTTTGGGGCTAAAGTTTAGTCTGATACATACTGTATATAAACACAGGTAACCAGTGACACACAACCACTCAGTGATTTCTGCCACCACCTATCCAAACCACACAGCAAGTCGCCTGTGTTCACCATCATTATACGTACACCAGATTGCACACATACACGGGGGCTGCACAGAGTGAACACACGTGCGCACACAACTACGCAGCAGCTTACACTCATCTGTGACGCTACTAGACCCGGGTCAGCCACAACAATGAAATCTCAAATATCTTGAAATCCATCGGAGCTTCGCGGCACTCAGCAAGCGCGTTAGTACAGCAGCAGCTACAGAGTGAGTGAGTGACATGGTAATTATACTAGTCCCTCACTCTCTTCCCCCCTCTCTCCCTCCCCCCACCCACCTCCCCCTCTCGCTCTCTCTTTAACGTCCAGGCGGCCCTCAGACGCTACTTACTTGCTGCGCCTCCTGGCTCGCGTCTCTCCAACCTGTTTTTTCCCGGAGTGGCGCATCCAGACACCGCCGGTCCGGGGCTCCGTTAGTGTGAACCAGAGCGGGAGCAGCGGCCAGTACTAGTGGCCTGCTGCTCTCTCTCTCTCACACACATACACACTCCCTCCCTTTCATTCTGTCTCCACTTTACTGACCCCTTTAGGATCCCCGCGAAGCCGTTAAACCGTCACTTGCTTTCTAGAATGTGAAATATATAGTACATTGTCAACTCCCCAAAACCATAAAACTAACTTTATGGACCCCACGTGACCAGGGGAGAGCCAGTGAGAGGTATCAGTCTGAGGCCAGGCCTGATCTTTACGATCCAACTTGAACATAAAAACTCTCATCCGTTTGACATGTAAATGTCAAAGCTGCCTCCTTTTTTATAGTTTGGCCCAAAGCAGAAGGGGTTAGCTTTTAAAAAAATAAATATATCTCAACACACGCATACACACAGAGAAGAGTCAGGGGATAGTGTTCAGATGAGACTCGGAGCAGCACCGAGTTTCCGCCTTCATCATCATCATCAGCTCAGAAACAGAACCGTCGTGTTTGTGCAGGAAAGCGGGCAGCATCAGCAGCCGGTGAGTTTAAAAGTTCACTTGGTTGTTTACAGTGGGGAAAATGGGACAAGATAACCTAATTTGGACGGGAGTGGTATCCGTTAGAGGACGGAAAAAGGAGGCAGCTTGGAGAAAAGTGACCAATTTGTCCACCGCTGGTAGTTTGTTGTCTTGTCAACCTTGGTCAGCACTGATGAAAACTGTCCTGTGGGTGTGTATATGCTCGGTATGCATGTATGTTAGACTCTTTGGAGCTTTGAGTGTCTTTATAAACTTGGAGCTGTATACTGCAGACTGTCACCTTTTAAATGTTGCGTTCAGGGTTCAAGCGAGGCCTACAAAACTGAAAGCGAGGGAGAGGCCTTTGGTTTGTGTGATGAGGCTTTACCCATGATGTAGTTCGGTTTTCTTACTGTGTCCTAAAGCAATGAAGAGTTTTTTTTAAGTAATTGCATTAGATCAGGTTGCACAAGGGTGGATGAAAAACTGGAAAATTTTACGTAAGAGTTTTGCGACCTAAACCCAGTGTCATATCCAGACAGATAAGCAGCTGATATCCTCCCAAAATACATTTGCATATGAAATCTCACACTAAACCCATACGGAAAATTGGTACAATAATAATAATAATAATTTAAAAAAATAACAACCATCAAACCCCAAATAACTTCAGTTATCCGGAAGAATCTTAACATTTTCCGTCTGAGAACATGCCTCTGAAGGCCACTGGAAGAAGCTGGAAGAGTCTGTCTGCTGAGGACGAGTACAGGGAACTCTTTATTGTTGTTGCTTTTATTTTACTTCCAAGATACAAAAAAAACCCCAAAAAAAAAACAAAACAAAGGCATTTACAGAAAGCTCACAGGCCTTACAGGACGGTAGCCGTTCCCTACATGTTCACAAACACACGCACACACGCGCATGTCCTTCCTAACCTAACCACAACCTAACCCTCACCCTAACCGTATACTCATATTTAAACGATCAGGGACATGGATTCTGTCCCCACAAGTGACGGCGTAAACAAATGTATGTCCTCATAATATGAGATATACACACGCAAAGGCGCACACGCAAACACGCACCCATTCACACGACTACAGCTACAAATAACCAACTGGTCACATTTAAAAATGTTAATATATATGTATGTACAACCTTTTTGGAAACATAGATCCAATAATTACAATAACAATAATATAGTCTATATAGTTTCACTTTTTGAATAATAATGCTATACACAACAGCATGGATACAGAGATGTAGGCAGGACTGATTTGCTTTTAGACATACACTGTACACACTGTACACACGTTCACCGAGTCTTTAACTTAAAAAAATAAACTGAACAGATTTGTGTAATAGAAAGAGGGGGAGGGCAAACTAGTAGCATATACACGTAATTGGCAGTAAATAACTTACAATACCGCAATAAGAGCTCACATGCTGTCTGGCTTTCTTTTTTCTTTTCTAGAAAACACTCTGTCTGTTTCAAAACAGTAGACACATAAAACGATATTTAGACATTAAACAATAGGTAGGGAATAGGTTATAGGACAGGACGCAAGGTAGAAATGTAGTATAGGTAGTATTTTTCACCCTGTCCTTCTGTTCCAGAACATCTAAATGACGACAACATACAGGAACACCACGGGTTTTTCTTTACAAGAGCAAGTACCAAAGTTGTTTTTTTTCTTTCTTTCTTTTTTTTTTTTTACTTTGCCCTAAAACACCAAACATGCCAGACAAATAAAAAAAAGTGCTGCGCTGCTGTACAGTACTCAGTTTATAATATCTTCCTATTAGTCTAGATTTGGAATCTCGTGTTCATATTCTTCATCACCGCGTCCTTCTTTTTTTTATTTTACTCCATTTTATGTTCTTCTGTTGTTTTTTCTTCAAGTTTATTTTTTCCTGCAGGTCAGTCAGCGTTTTCCCCTCAAGGGAAGCCCAGTTTTGATAAGAACCTCTCCAATGAAATGGACGGATGGATGGTTAATTATTTTTGTTTTGCTGTTTAGCTCAGGGTTGGAATGCGCTGCCGGAGGTTGCCAGGCTCATGCTTTTCAGTTTGTTGTCCTTTTTCCATTTCATCCTCCGGTTTTGGAACCAGATTTTGATCTGGCGCTCGGTGAGGCAGAGCGCGTGCGCAATCTCTATCCGCCGCCTCCGCGTGAGGTACCGGTTGAAGTGGAACTCCTTCTCCAGCTCAAGCGTCTGGTAGCGGGTGTACGCCGTCCTTGCCCGTTTTCCGTCGGGTCCCGTCATATCTGAAGTAAGGGAGTAGGGGGTGAGGGGGGTTTAGACAGACAGTGAGTGGATTGTTTTATGTGAGGAAAACAAAAAACCAAAAAAAAATATGTGTCTAACGACTAATTAAAAATGGACAGTAGGCAAACAAAACACCAAACTACATGCAAACCAACAGCTTTGCTCAATTACTTTGGATAAATTCTTTCCAGGCGGCGTTTTCTGCAAGTTTGCTGTACAGGGATTAAGTATAATGTAGCTACAGGTGTTAATATTAGTGCTCTGTTGCATTTACACACACTACAAACACCTAGAGTTTTATTAGAACCAACGTGTGTAAACGCGTAAAACGAGCGAATGAGTCTCACACTATCAGTTGACGCATTTTATTTTTTTCCAAACAGAGCCAAACTATTTAACTTTTATTTGTCACTTTGCTGTGTCTCCTTTCAACCACTCTCTTCGCTATCACCCTGTTTTCTTCCTCCTCTTTTCACTCTTTCCAACTCCCTTCAGGATTTTATTGCCTCGTCCTCTGCCTCACCTCTCTAATAAAGTTCCCACACGTAATAAAGCTTCACTTTTCAAAGGAGCAACAGCTTCCAAAGCCTTCCTGGCCCCCTTTTTTCTTTCTTATTTTTCCCTTTCTCCCACCCGGTTCTGTCTGTCTGTCTGTGCTTCTACAGCCTGTTGAGGCTTCGCTGCCCGGCTTGCATCCCCCCCTGACAGATTTATGATGCTTTTGTGGAATTTGCTAAAATAACAATGAAAAAAAGAAAGAAATTACTGGGAAAAAATAGAGCGAGTTACGCGACAGAGACAAGCGTCTCTGACTTCTAGGAGTGATTAAAATAATAATAATAATAATAATAATAATAATAATAATAATTGCACCCTGATGCAGTGGAAAAACACGCTAATATAATAAAATAA
>JAPQRQ010000027.1:6338902-6351843 GCA_037367365.1 Apogon talboti | reverse complement strand
GAGGAGGTGGAGGGGGAGGTGGGGGTGAGCTCCCCGTTGTCATCAGGTCGTCAAAACATCGCCGTCATCTTCATTACCGCCCCTCATTTGCTTCGCGGTGACAAGTGACAAATTCAGTAAAACTGCAACATGGAAAAAGTAAAAAGGTACAGACACAGCTGGGCCAAGGGATGGCTTTGTTTTTCCGGGTTCGGTCTCGCGACTCCCGCCTCTTTTTAGCCTTATCACGGCGGAACCGTCCCCATCTCCGCGAGCGTAGACAGCAGCACGAGACCAGACGGAGAACGGAGCCATAGCGGAGGAAAAAAGAGGAGGAGGAAGAGGAGATGGGGGAGGGAGGGACGGAGGGGTGGGCTGTTGTCAACGTCTCCTCGTGCCGGTTTCCACAGTCACAGCTCGCTCTCCTCATTAGCCAGTTCGTTTAATTACGGCTCGGAGTTCATTTCTTCGCGGTCGGCCGGGCTCCCGCGTGGCGCCCTCCTCCGCGAGCCCCAGCCGCGGGGACGCAGGAGTCAGCATGGAGGAGGAGAGGAGGAGAGAGCTGCTCGGCCCGGAGCTGGAGTGCAGCAGCAATATAGCCACTTGGGAAATCATAAAAAGTTCATGTTCACGTTAAGCGCGTCCACATGACCAACCCGTCGGCCAATCCCTGCGCGCGGCCACTCATAAACTTGTATCACAAAGTTGTAAATTTTCATAAAACAACAAGGAATTTATTGCATTTCTTGGTGGAGTGCTGGTGGAGGGAAGCTGCTTCTTCTCTTTTCTCCCAGTCTCCGCCGCCATTTTCTTCTTTTTTTCCCGTCTCCTTACACGGCAAAGAAGCATCTCCCAAAACATAGAGAAGATCTGGACAGTCTAGATCTGTTTTCTTCTTTTTGTTTGCCTTTTCATATTTTTTTGGGGTCATTCCTAAAGAAAAAAATATGTTAAAGCTGCACTTCCTATATAGGCCTAAAGCGAAGATTCTCAGCTATTTAAATTTTAAAATGTTTTGAAAGCATTCTCTTAGTCTTGATGGATGAAGTACATTTTTACATTGACATACCTTTAAACAATAGTCTACTTTAAATTAGGTAGCGCGCTACATTATTTTTTAAAATGCTTCACATGTTATGCATCTACATTTAACATTTAGGCTACATCTGTATTTCAGTGGCTCTCACTTTGCTTATCTGGTTAACCCTCAGTGATGCACTTCATACACCGTTCTTTTGCCGTGTCGTACAACACGGGTAATGCTATCAGCCGTCACTGTGTGAAAAGGTGCGCCTTCAATATATATATGCTTCTGAATGACTGCAAAAATCTGACATAAAAAGGCTTGTCACAAGGAAAAACTGAAAAGTCTCACGATCATCTATGACCTAAAGGTTTATTTGTTGACAGGGCGATGTATAACAATATTAAGAATGTAAGGCAGATAAACGTAACTTTTTTGTCCACTCGAATTTGTGCATCTAAACTGCAGGTGTTGCACTGCAATGTTTAAATCCAATGAGTGTAATCGACTTCATTGGCGATTTGCATTCATCCCAACAGCTTCACCTGGGAGTCGATGTGGGCCTGAAACACTGCGCGTAAAAATGGTTTCGCAATGCGGCAACACGTCACCATTTTTACGGCCTGCTAGCCCTGAGCTGCAGGATGGTCAGAGAATAGAATAAAAGGATTTCCAACACAAAACCAAACAGTAATACGACAAAAAAGCAGCCAATGCATAAAAGGATGAGAACGCATCTGGACGACAGACATCTGAATGAACTGGTTGAAGCCAGTGTTCCTTCTGCTTCCATTCTGTAACAATTTTTCAAAGTACTTTTGTGGGCTGGCAAATCATTTGTATACAGATACCAAATATAACGCTCCTTGAATCTTAAATAAGCTGGTGCGCATCCTTTGCTGAAAGACCCAGCTCTGATGTTAAAAATCTAGACGCTTTTGCATTCTCTAAACCTCTCCGAACCAGCACCAATACTTAGGGTAAGACATAATCAATGCATATTGTATCATATGAAAGGAAACATTTTTGCTTATGTTCTACCATCTGTTTGTATTTAGCCCCTCATCCGTGTCTTGATATAAAATAATTCAGACAGATATCCTATCAACCAGCTCACGTCTACTCAAACACAGAAAATCAGTTCTCAGCACAAACGTCATCCCTGGAAATTCATTTTAACCCTCCGTTGACCTACTTGTGACCTTTCCAAAACCGCACGGCGTCTGGCTAAAAGGCGACTCGGACCCAACGCTTCCTCTATGCAAATGTTAAAGTTAAAAATTAACAGAAAGAGAAAAAAACTGCAGGAGGCACCATCAGGCCGCGCTGTTCCTCCCTGATATGTCCATGCCTTTGTATGTTTGTTGCTTTTATTGAGGTTTCCGGCCTTTTCATGGATGCAATAACCATTAGGACCTGCCGAACTCAACACCGCCCTCCTCCTACCAGCTCACCACCACTTTATGAACTGTTTTTAGTCTCCACAGACACCCGAGGACATCCAGAGGAACTCTTGTGTCCTGTTTGGATAATTTTGTGCAACCGGAACCTAGCTAATGTAGGTACCTTTTTTGGAACGGACATCCGTAATGTAACTCAGGTAAAATTGAGAAAAACTGCCCGAAGATCGGCAGGTTTTTCTGTGATTTATTTATTTAGTTATTTATTATTGTTATTTTTTTGTTGGATTGGAAATTAATATAAACCAAAAAAGAACATAACCCAAAAATTGGCTTTCTTTTTAAATATTAAAACTAAAACCAATAACGCTTGTTCAATAATTACGCATGCGTACTTGAATTTTGGGCTTATAAACAGATAGAAATATCCCCACTCTCACAGGAAAAACAGGATTTTCATAAAGATATGATACGGCCAGTGTAGTTTAAACTGGACATATTTGTATAGGTCTACTGGAGATATTTGTGTGTAATTTCACTCAGGACGGTCAGGATGACACCTAATGGATGTGATAAAGCTTCAGTTTTGGGGAAATGACGAATAAACCATATTGTTTAAATGCATTTCCCCCTTTTATCTTGCTAAAAAAAATATCTTCCGTACATTTGTCGTCTAATAAAATAAAACGTAAATGACTGAACTTTAAGAAGTTAAAACTTCCCATTGTATATTTTTTCCTGCATTAGTGAGATGTGTTAAATATTTAGCAACTTAAATAATTGTTAGAAATTAGAAGAATTATTATATGTTTCAGCAATGCATCATGAATATTTGACTTCCCTTTGCTATGGTAGCCCAAAGTTCACTTATTTATCCATTAACTTATGTATCCATCAATTGTGAATGGATAATTAGTATTGATATATTTTTCTAAGCTTCTAAGTGAACATTTAAAGTAAAAGAAAGCACTAACGGTGGGAGTTTAAAGCTCACTAAAATGCGTTTAAACCTGTAAACAAGGTGCCGGTCTTTTAAGAGCACATTCATTAGTGTGCTTTATATTGTGTGAAAGTAATGACTACACTGTTGTGTCAAATTGACACCCTACAAAGCATGTTACAACTTAATAATACTGCTATTTCTTTCTTAATTCATCTGCGTTTGTGTCATCAGTTAACCTGTGGCATATGCGTGGATTAAAATATTGTATAAACTCCTACTTGTACACTGTCCCTGAACACACTACAAATAGGTTGTATGTATTTGTAAATGTATGCATGCTGTTGTTTGACCCATTTGAATTCTTTTTAGAGATTAGAGCCATGAAATGTTTTAAACTAAATGAAATTAAATAGATTCCTGACATCTTGTATCATTTTTCTGATAGCTTTAGAATGACTGAATGGAATCCACACTGACCTCATACATTGAGGGATGACATGTTTTTGTCTCCCAATGTCTTTTCAATACTTCAGTGTACAGTGTAGACCAATATATATCACAAAAGGTTCACAACTATTATTGTTTTTATTAAACACAACAACACAGAACATGACAACATAAATTTGGAGTACAAAACTTAAAGCCAAGATATAATATTAAGTTTTTGAATGCATGAAAACCATTGTAAGTGACTGGAACGTGTTAAGTATAAGTTTAAGAAGGCCACCATCAAATACCAGTGTGAACAGGATTTAACCTCAAATGCTTTAAAAACTGGTGCAAACTATCAGTCAGCTGTCATTAAGGACACAGAAGTCACGGTTTATGATAATATAGGTGTTTTTGTGTTTGAGTAAAGAAAGAAAAAAGAAAGAAAGAAAGAAAGAAAAATACTGATTTATGTTTGGAATATATTGTGGACCATGAAATGAGGCTGTCACTAATAATTACTTAAATTTCAGGTTTATCTTTTGGTCCAATAACTCCAAAAAGGTCCATCACACATATTTTGGATTTGTTCAAATCAAACACCTCAAAAACTATAAAACCTTACCACTCTTATACTATTATACTGTAAAGATGCTTATTAATATTGATCAACAGACTATTTGTCACAATTATAGAGAAATAGTTTGGAGACCTCACAAACACTGAACACAGTTTCTTTTCTGTTTTGCCTACATGTTAGGTTATATGTGAAAACACAATGTACTATCTTTGAGAAGACTACGGCACCAAATAACACACATTTTCCTCATTATAGCACTAGAGGGTATGCAGTGATTTATTTCCACTACACTCCACATTAGACAAATATGCTATAATACTGCTGTGTTTAGTAGAAGAAAAAAAAAAACAAACACAAATCTGAGACCAAAACAAATGGTTACCTGTTCAAATTAAAGTCAGTATATCAGATCTTATATTAATTATATTTGTCTATAGTTGTCTCTACTCTCTTTCTCTCTCTCTCTCTCTCTCTCTCTCTCTCTCTCTACTCTCTCTCTCTACTCTCTCTCTCTCTCTCTCTCTCTTCTCTCTACATATATATATATATAACTTTTTCCTAGACTACTTGCATGGAGCCACTGGAGCCACTGCAATACACAATTTCCTCTGGGATTTATAAAGTAGTTCTAAATCTGAACCTTAATCTGAATATCTTGATATGTCTTCTGACTAATATACAAAATAGGTTACCTATGATTGTTACTATACTTTGTCTTAATTTGATCTATGGGCTAACAATGGTGAGATATTAGCAGCAGCAGTGACGATGCTAAAACATTAGCGATAGTGCTCTTTAAAAAAGTTTGATAAAGACTCACATCAAGTAGCCTATAGCCTATAGTCCAAACAATAGACTATACATTAAGAAAGGTAACAAGTTATTCCTCACTAGTTTATCAAATTAAATGATTCATTTTCAATAATTTTTTTACATAAATGTCAAACATTCATTAAATCTGTGGCAGAACATTAGCTATACAGTGTCACCTGTGGACACTGGCGATACTGTGCAGTTTCTTTATTTAGCCTTTAGCTTAGCAGTGGTGAGCTAACAGTAACCAGCCACATGCAAAAGAGTTACATAGAGATGAAGAGATGGTGATACTATAGCCTATGGGTATGTTTAAACATGTGCAGCCATTTCTCATTTCAGATGTTTTGTTAGTATTTGTCAGTGGGTTTCACTGCAGCGCCTTCCATAATTGCATTCTAATGTAAAGTCATGGTGTTTGGACCGAAATCTAAAACGCACTGCACTTCAGAATTATATTCCTAATATATTTAGATTATTGTATATAGAAAGACAAATATTTGGAGCACTGAATACTTTTACTCATACTGCAGGAACATGACTGTAAACATCTCCAAAATGTATGAGGATGAAAACTTTGAAGCTGTTCCCCCTTTACGTCACAGCCTTCAGGTCATCATCACTATTCCTCCTCCTCTTCCTCCTCGTCCTCCTCCGCCGTCTGTAAACCCGCTGCAGGGTAGTCTGTTCCGATCATCCTGTTCTCCTTCTTCCATTTCATCCTCCGGTTCTGGAACCAGATCTTGACTTGCCGCTCGGTGAGGCACAGCGCATGCGCCACCTCCATTCTCCGCCGCCTCGTGAGGTACCGGTTGAAGTGGAACTCCTTCTCGAGCTCCAGCGTCTGGTGGCGCGTATAGGTCTGTCTCCCGCGTCTCCGGTCCACACCTGTGACCAGAACCACACACTCCCACTCAGAACTAGGCATATAACAGGCCATTTAGCCGAAACCACACAAGAACTGAGGTTCACTCAAATCATTCTACACACTGTATATTAGATGAGTATATAGGGCCTTTGTGTCGTACTTTAATGTTTAGGTTCAGTAAACCCTGTCCTAATATTGTTTTGTTCCTAGAAAACTATAGCTTCACCTTTAAAAACAGTTAAGAAGGATAATTTGGGTATTATGGGGGACAAGATAAATGTCCGTGTAAATCAGAATTATCAGACTGTACTTATCCGGAAACTGCAAAACAAAACGTCAATTTAGCGAATCTGCAAAAGAGTGAAAAGGGATCAAATTCGACCAAAAATCTCCAAATTCCAGACCTAGCAGTAAAATATTTTATTTACAACGTCCATTACAACCTTACATTTTAGATATATTTTTGACAAACTTAAAGACATAACATAAAACTGAGGAAAGAAACAAAAAAAAACAATTCATCCATCCATCTTCTGAACCCGCTTTATCCTCACTAGGGTCGCTAGAGCCTATCCCAACTACTTAAGGGCGAAGGTGGGGTACACGAGTTCATCGCAGGGCTGACACGGAGACAAACAACCAATCACATTCATACTTAAGGGCCATTTTTTAGATTAATCAATCAACCTATCAGTGCATGTACATGTTCACAAACAAATAATTATACATTTAATTAAAAAGACACAGAAAAACACATTGACTACAATTAATAAAGTAAATAAATATAGTAAAACAATCAAGTAGACTAAATGAAAATTATATTCATTTAACTAAGCCTGAAACTCTGAATTAAAAAAAAAATGGAAATTTAGATTTTAATTAATTTTACAACTACCTTAATGTCAACCCATGTTTCATCCTAATTAACACCAGCAAACATTAAGACCTATATTAAGACCTTGTAACATGACAAAAAGTTTCACAAATGAATACGTGAATGTATATTTTTGTCTCTTTTTTTTTCAGCAGGTTCAGACTAAAGCTGGCGGCCACTTGTTGGCCTGACAGTGAGTCCTCACTTCCACTTCCTGGCAAACACATCTGACTTGTGGCTTTGTAAACATCATAAAGCAGTTCTTAAATGCTGTGGTTAAACTGTGGGCTCAGCTGTGTATCTGTCTGGGCCACTGTTCAATATTGACTCTGCATTGTGTTTGTTTTAGCAGTAGACATTTTCTAATTTAAGTTAAATATAAAATGAAAGCAGAATTTAAGAATGTGAGGTTTGGAGAGGCTTCCTTCCACATATACAGTATCACTTTTCTTGGCTATAACTGGTATATGCAAGAGTCAAGCCACAAGTTAATACATATTAGAACAATACTGATTTGACTAAATGAAAGAATCTGTGTATCTTCATGTGAAATATGCACAACTCACTGCTGAGTGAGACCACAGCCGTGTTGACCTTCTGTTTTTATGAGGTCATGCAGCGCCTGAAGGTTAAAGAGAAACTGGGTCACATTTTCACAGCTCAGAGGTCGTGTGCGGGCCACGGAAAAGTTGGCACTCATTTCCTCTACAGATTCCCTGTGAGAAGAAAGCTGCTTTTCTGCACCAGCATCCCCGAGAGTCATAAGGGTCTCGGGGAAGTGACATGGCGGTGGAGGGGTCGCACTTGGCTTTTGCTGTTTTGTGATGTTTTTTCATTTTTATTTATCTTTTTTTATAAATTGTTGACATCAGTAGAAAACATATGCAGAGATTTCAGGTTTGTACATCCTTGCCCTTCCACCCCTCTGCTGTGGAATCTTCAGGTCATCTGAGCTGCAATAAAAAGCAGCGTCCTGTAAAAGCTCAGCCTGGACTTTGTGGCTGTTTATGTGGACTCTAACTGCATTAGCCGGTGTTTAGTGAAGGCTAATAAATGTGTGATGCAAGATTTTCTGCTGGAATTCTCAAAGGGGTTGAACTGTAACAAGATGCACCAAGGATATAAACACATGGAATAGACAGAGCCCCATCTTCTGCTCATATTGTACCATCTTGTCATCTCAAAAGAAGAATCTTCTTGTTCTTCTTCTTGTAAAAGACTTATCACATTTTCACAGCATGTCATATTTACTCCATGTCCTGCATATGTCTTGGAGCCTCTGTATTGTCTTGTTTTCTGGGATTTGATATTGAATTTGAAGCTGTTCTGTTTCAGACAGAATGTCCGTGTAGGCAGTCCTGATTGTAGTCTGGCACATATAAAGACTTTATTACACCCACTGCAGGACAACTACACAGAGTTATTCATGAGAACACTGGGGTCTTTTTTTTTTTTCTGGGTATTGGATGTTTGGACAACTGGTATTCATATTCTACAAATAAAATGAATACATGTATAACTGTAATTTGGTATGATTTGATAATGTAAAAAATAAATAAATAAGCCCCACATGCAGCCCAACAAAGCCTAATAAATACCTCCTTTTTGTCATTGTTGAGATTTTGTTCAAATAAAACATACAATTACATTTTGTGAATATATCTGTTATGACTAAAGACAATGTTTTAAATAGTAAAGCTAACAGAAAAAAAAATTAAAGGTATGTCACGGAGTGAATAAAGATTTCATTTTTTACTCAGCACTTTAAAGAAAGATAAATGAATTTACTTTAACTAATGCAACAAGGCTTAACTAATAATAAAGTGTTAAGTAACATGTAAAGGACTCATTTTCTTAAGTTTTAAAACAAAAAAAAATGTTTCACCATATAAATGCGTTTCTAAAATAATTTTATACTGCACACATTAGTTAATTATTAATTGCTGATTAATTCTTATTACGACAATGATGCATGTTAATTAGTCCTTGTTGTAAAGCTTTTACATACAGACTTATAGCATCTAGCAGTTTACATTCAATTAAATGTAACTTAAGTGGTAGTTTATATATTATTTTACTTAGTTTTTAAAAACTGCTTAATACGAAACACATTAGTAAAATGTTAATGAGAATTAATTACGAGCTCATTAATGCTGTATCATATCTAAAAATGTTTGCTAATATTATACTTAATGCATTAATCGACAACAACAGTGCATTCAATCTGGTGTTCATAAAAACTGACCAGAATTCATACATTATTTACTTGTTAACACAACGCACATTAACATTTAGAGTGTTTTGGCAGAAATATTTACTTTTTGTTTTCAGTCATTTCAGTGTCATTGATAACATTTAATTACATTTAATATGACGGTAAGTTATCTTGTACTTAATGTATGTTACACTTGATTTATCATATGGCAACTTTGAATTTAAAAAAAACTGTATATATTTTCCTTTGATTTAAGCGCAAACACCGTAAAGTGTTGCGCACACTTTACGCGTAAACACCCAAGATGTGTCTCCGTTTAACGCTATACCGTTCAGTATTCATTTAGTTCCGAATATATCCGCGTATGTCATTATTTCAACTCTGGGTCATACAGTCACTGACAAACAGTAGGTGAATAGCAGGCAATTAATTCACATTAAAAAGAGTCAGTTGATGTCAATTTAATCCACACATCTGTCAGACAAAGGCAATTTTTATTTTATTTTTTTTTTTTGTGTGAAGATTTTACATTGTAATGGACCTGGTGTCCTTCGATTGTTTTTTTTTAGTATTCAACCAATGTCTTCTCATTTATTTCCTAAATATCGGATTGGTTTCAGATTTCCGCCAATTCCCTTTCAGTGTTTCCCTATATCGTCTCATACAACTCGTCATAATCTATCGTGTAAAATAAATCCGACGCTTCTGTGCTTTTCCGTTCGGTTTGTCTACACGCTCTCTGTTATTCCGCCTCTGTGTGCGCCATGCCTTATTGGAAGCAGCGGTCACTACGTGTGAGTGACTGAGTGTCAGTAGTCCGTTAGAGGTTTTGATTAACTATGTGTGTGTGGTAAATGGGTGAGCTTCCTTTCGCTGCAGAGGGAGGTGCAATTTGTGGTAAATGGGTGTGTGTGTGAGAGAGAGAGACAGAGGGAGAGACAGAAATCATCTCCTCTGGTCATATTTTTCTGCTTTCGCGGTGTCGGCGGTGACTCGTTCGCGCTCTGAACTTGGAATTCTCTGCAGTCAACAAGAGGCTGTATTGTGCGCTCGTCCTCTGCCTTTGTCCTCTCACACACACATTTTCATAAAACTGCTAATGTCTGTTTGCGTGTGCATGTCTCTACACGTGCCCACGGTTACATTAATATATATTTTTTCATCTGCTAGTGAAATGGCAACATCCAGGCCTTCTCCATGTAATCATCATCCTTGGACTGCAATCATATCTAAATTAAAATCTATAAATCCATTTGAGATTAATGGATGACACCCACACCCACCGACAATTACCGTTTCCCCTCTTTTCCGTCCTTCCTTCTCTTTCTCTTCTAAATCCCTGCAACATATGTTCCATACTTTACATAAACTCGTTTATTTCATTCGATTTACAAATTGTAATACCTATTTGCAATACAGTTCTGTGACTTCTGCCTGTTCTGCTGTTTGTCGTCAAAATATGAGTCCCAATTAATGTGTATTATCTTTAAGAGGCTGCAATAAAATAAAGTTTTCTTCCATCCTGTTTGATCCCACATCTCGCTTTATAAACTATGTACAGCTTGTGATTTCCTTGTGTTAAAGTATTATGTGGTGTGAGGTGTTGGTCATGACATCTATCCATCCATCCAGGGGCCTTCTTTAAAATGGAGCTATTGCAGAAATGTCTATTAATGTGCACTGACTGACTCTGTAACTTTAAGCTGTTACATAAATATATGTTGCAGCCCGTCTGGGAACGGTGCACAGGCCAATGAGACGCGTATATCAGGTGATGGAAATTAATGAAGGAGCCTGAAGCGTCAAGAAGCTGTCCGTTAGTTGCGGACTCCTGCCAATTAGAGATGTGATATCTCCACAAAATAATTTCAAAGTGAGCTGGGATGAGACGCAGTCTGTTCGCATGGGCCCCTGGGCCTTTGAAACTAAAGTGAAAGTTGTTCTGCGTAAAAAAGACAGAAAAAAGAAAATAAGAAAGCCGTCTTATTATCTTTGAATATAGAGGGGTTGGTAGCATCAACACCCAGTAATGCACTGACGGAGCTTTTACATACTTTTATGTTTCTGATTTAAGAGCAAAACGTCTCCCTGACTTTTACACACGTTTTACGCACAAACACTCATACTTTGTACTAAAGTTTACCGCGTTGCCGTTCAGTATTTCAGCGTAAACATAAAACTGCTCTTTGTGCTGTGTGTGTTTGTTGTGGTTTGAGACACCGAGGCCCCGCGTCCATTCAATCATCCATCCTGTTTTCTGTCACAAAGTCGCTTTTACAATCGGGTTTTAAAATAACAGGTTGGGTATTCAGTGATCAAAACCATCAGATAATTTATAGTGTTATAGTAATGGCGGGTGATCGTGGTGTGATCCGTACAATGCGCTGTGAACACCGGGCGCCAGGAGAGGAAGAAGACTTTCCCTGGACATTTTCTTTTTCTTAAACACAATACCACCTAATGAATATTCACCAAGCCTTAAATTATGGTTTTATGGAGGTCGCACAGCCATAAAAGATCTGTAAAGAGAGAGGGAGAGGTTGTAAAAAAAAAAAAAAAAGAACTGACAGAAAAAGAGAAAGTTGTACATAGTTGAGCTGCCGGCAGTGGCCGCTGCGCAACCGGGCCAACCGTGGAAGTAGCGTAATTATTGGGTCGAACTAATAACTTCTCCTCCCACACACACACACACACACACACACACACGCACGCACGCACACACACACACACACACACAACATCCACTCATTTTCTCAACTTCTCCCCTCGTGGAAAAAGACGGCGCCCCTCTCAGAGCATCTAACATTATCTCCTCACCTCCCATAAATAATCAGACCACCTCCTGCCCCCCTCCTTACCTGAGTTTCTCATCCAAGGGTAGATCCGTAACCTGTCTTCGTTTAACTCCGACCGCTGCTGCTGCTGCGGGTTACTCTGCCTCCTGCAGGCCGGCTGAGGGAGCCTGTCATCCCGCAGCCGGAGATGAGGCCGACCGGGGAAATTATCCGCGGTGCATCCATGCAGCGGTGCACAGCTGCCGGATGCATCCGCCTCTGCCACTGGGACTAAAGCAGCTTCCACCCCGCTGCTCCTGCTGAGTCCCGAAAGAGACAAACAGAACGATGAGTAAGGAGAGGAGGTCGAGAAAGAGGAGGAGGAAGAAAAAGTAGCTGAGGAGGAGGGAGGAAGAGGGTCGTCTCTCCCACTGTGGACGTGATGGCTGAAGGAAGAGGAAGAAGAAAAAGAAGAAAGAGAAAAAGACGCGGCAGGAGCAGCAGAGGGATTCGGGGTAGAAGAACTTTGAGGTTCTGTGAGGAGCAGACCGGAACAGCTCGCAGCGGCTTGTTGATATTTAGAAAACAGCGCGTTTGCGAAGTAAAGCGAACTCATAATTTGGCACCGGTTGATTTGTTGGCCCAGGGCAATTTAATGGCGACTTTTTACGAGACACCGTGAATTATGGGAAGGGTATTACTGTCTATATTTACACCTAAAATCATCCCACCCCACCCCGTGTTTTTCCTCCCTCCCCTTCCTCTCTGTTGCCTTGCTGACCACGTGACATCAGTCAGACCCATGTGATACCGTCAAGCCTAATGGCCAACGGGGTTTCCCTCAGGATGCAATTTTATAATAGGAGAAATTACTTCTAACACACAGGGAGTCATCCCTACCACGCACACGCACACAGGCGTAGATTTCCAGGAGTGGTTCATCCGCTTCGACCATGAACAACCACAGGAAAATCCTGAGAACAAGCAGTGAACTTTTATTTTGAAAAACACTGTAATGTCAGACAAATCACAATCTCTCTTT
>JAPQRQ010000027.1:6321109-6332252 GCA_037367365.1 Apogon talboti | reverse complement strand
TCTATCTATCTATCTATCTATCTATCTATCTATCTATCTATCTATCTATCTATCTATCTATCTATCTATCTATGCATGCTAATAGTTCAGCCTACTATGCTGATTGGAACTGTAGGCTATAGTGGTGTAACCTGGAGTTGATGTGGTTTTTATAAGGCGGAAGTAGCCGATTTTAAAACATGGTTTTCCAGATGAATAACTCCATAGATCCATAGCCTACTGACGACAGTGTGAATACACTAAACACGGAGGTATGGAGGAGGCCGCTCTCATGTGATCCTCATGTGACTTAAGTGTTCAGGGGTGCCACACAAACGCATACATAAAAACGCACGAGAACGCACACACCCAATACACACTTGCCCTAAACACGTCGTACAAACTTTTAGAAGAGGAGACAAAGCCACACACGAAAGTCCAGCACAAACGAGAGAAGCTTCGACGAATTAGAAGAAATTATCTTAAACCGTTTGCTTAAAGAAACTTCACCTAAATATTCACTCCTCACTTTCTTATGTTCTCCTCCTGAACACTACCACCATTATCTCCGCAACAGCTTTTCAGTAGGCGATAAAATTCATGAATGTTTAATGAACTAGCATGATGTAAGTTACTGGCATTGGTGGACAGGCCAAAGAAAGTTTTTCCTTTTTTTTTTCTACCTATAGCGTATTTCCATCCACCTGCAGTCCAGATGACGACGCCTTTTATGTCTCATCCCTTTTACGTGTTTCCCCCTCTTTTAAACTGGGTAATTTTACAGTTATATAAAATTACACAGCTCATTTTACCAGCTCTGAAAATATATTGCATATTAGAATTGTGTTTTTTGTTTGTTTTTTTCACCCAGCGGCGCTCGTGCAAGCGTCATTTCAGTATAAAGTGGGTGGAAATACAAGAATACGAGAAAAATAGTGTATGTTTCCTGATAAGTAAGGACATTTAAGTGGTTGCATTTCCATAAAACTGCTGGTCATCTTCTTTGATTATAAGCGAAAGAAGCGCTGCGCCAGAGACAAAATGTAATCACAGCAGTTTTAATGTAAAATGCGTTATCAGTGAGAATCTACCACTTAAATCATCGATCTGAGGGGAAATTTAGACTTTATCCAACTGAGAAATTAAACATTAACACTAAAAAGAAAAGCTCAAAGACTGCAAAGAGACTCAAAAGAGTTCTGGAAAAACAATGAAACAAAACACATTTTTACGTAATTTCCTAGAGCCTAATTTCGTCTAGACTTTACATTTTCTCTGCTCTCTGAGCCAATGCCCCATACACCTATCCACACATAAAACACACTCCCAGACACACACACACCAACCCTCCCAGGACAGTAAGTTTCTGGATTAAATTAAAGAACAGGGCAATGACTGATGGAAGCGCATTTACCGCTATAATCGCATCCAAGTCATATCTATCTGAACTGATCGCATTATTTTATGTTTTAATGCTTGCAGGTAAATGGAAAAAAAACATATCCATCTCCATCCAAAAAATACACTTAGACCATCGCCCAGAGTCCTGCAGGATTGTGTCTACTGTTCAGAACCCTTATGGCCTCATTGAATTTCGACAAACTGGGTCAATCTGTGGGCACAGAGATACTTTTTATGGTAAAACAGGCCGAAGAAGAAGACGAAGGAGGAGAACACAAGGGACTCTTTATGGAAATGCATGAACTTATAAGGGATGTAAATGCCTTGTAAGTGTTATCTGTCACAGAGCTGGCGCCGTGATTTCGTGCTGTGGGGACCAAAGGGGAAGTGGGCGCCACATTCAGTGCTGTCACCAAGCATGAATGAAGGGAAATGGGAAATACTTTTCCAGGATAAAATAACACTACCCGGCGCTTTGATCCTGATGGTTTTGACAGAGAAACATACAAGGGAAATGCAGTCACCAAGAGCACAAAGTGCGCCACACCTGTCAGAGACGCACACCTTCACAATATATGGACTGTGGGTGGACCGAAGCGCTTTGGAATTCCAAATAGTAACAGTTTTCATCTATAATCCTTTAAATTGTGCTCATTTATTTGGCTGCCTATCATAAAACCGCATGTAGTGGCTTTTATGATCTGGGAAAATGATAGGAGCCTTGGGATTGTAAAACATTTCCAAGGCCTATTACATATGAAACCTTTACGGAGCCAATTAGATAAGTCCGAAACAAATACAAGGCAGTTGGCAGTTGACATTTTGGAGGGAGAAGAAACGATGTTTCCACTCCACAGCAGATGCCAGGGAGAGTGGAGGTAAAAAACCCACTAATGGCATTAAAGATATACAGTGTATTCAATCACCGATTTATTCTTTTCTTTTCTTTTCTTTTCTTTTCTTTTCTTTTCTTTTCTTTTCTTTTCTTTTCTTTTCTTTTCTTTCATATACAATATAATTTGTCAAGATTTCCGGCCACAGCAGCGATGTCTTAAAACGGAGGATATTAACGTCCAGCTTGGGGTCTCGGGATTCTTTTCAGATGTATTCAGCACATGGGAACCTCCTTCGTTGCGACATAAAGGGTGTGGAGGTGTGGATGAGGCATATCCCCCTTTAAAATAGAAATTATGAAATGTAACCCCTCGTTAATGGGAAATTTCATAGCTAAACGCGTCTCCTCCTCCGCTGCGCTCCTTCTCGCATTCTCGACCCCCACCTTAACCCACGTATGCCATACCCATGCAACACACACTCACGCACAAAAGCCCGCGCGTATTTTCTACTATTATAACCAATAAATCCTCTCGCTGAGTAACAATAATATCCCGTGAAACCGCGGCACAGGCAGGAACTGCGCGCCTACGAAGCATTCTTGGAGTTTAGCTCCGCAGCGCTGCGCGGATTGACACGCCTGGTTTCCTGTTTTGACTCGGCTTTTCGGTCCCATTTCAGATCAGAGCTGCGCGCACCCGACCGGCACGCCGTTAAAACCCAAGTATACTGTTTAAAAACTGTTACTCATCGGGCTTATGACTTGTCATCGTTTGGTAAAGACAGACTAAAACCCTCAATGAGTACCTTTCAGCCCCTGCTGCCCGAGTATGGCCGCTCGTATTTAAAGCCGGTAATGATTTGAGAAGCCATTACGCACACACACATACACACACTCAGGAGATCCGTTTGTCAAGTGTTAGGAAAATATAACAGACACTCTTGGCCTGAAGATGTAAATTATAACAAAATACAAACAGGAAACGTCCAGTCAAGACACAAATATACCAATATACGCGCTGCTGGAAAGAACTGAAGATGAAGCTCCAGGAAAAACTGAGCATTAATATGATTAGTTGCTTTTATTACTGGTTTCTCCAGCAGGTGAAAATATGTGCGAGTGTGCATGAGTGGGAAAAGGACTGAAGAAGGAAAGCGGGCTCTAGGTGACCGCAGACCTGTTTTGTTTATTATTCCTCTATTTTATGATCATAATCATGAAGCCACATAAGTCCTGTACCTAGTCCATAACCCCGCGGTACCACTTTAAAAAATACAACAGAGAACACAGAGAGCAATAAACTTTCTCCCTCTCCCTCTATTACACACACACAATAAATACGGGCACCAAAAAATAGGCTACTATACATGTCAATCCAATCCATTCACTGCATTATCTGTGTGTGTTCGTGTATGCGTGTGTGTGTGTGTGTCTCCAACTAAAACGCCTCCTTGCATAATCCGTCTTATTATTGAGGCTCTGGTTTCAGCCATAAATCTGAAAGCCAGATCCCCTATATGCTGAAAAATATATATAAAAAACACACATTTTTATTTTCTTGTGATTTTAGAATCGGTCCTGATCAGCCCTAATCTATGCTCATAAAATGTATAACCTGTGACACAAACAGAGAGACAGGTTAAGTGTTAACACACACGTAAACGTTATGCTTTATTGTGTTCAGAGAACATTACACTGACTCACATTAACACATCATGCTTAACTCCTAAAACGCCAAAAACAAATATTGGCCTTCTGATTGAATGATTTACATTATAGATGGACCTGAAGTTCCCATAGGAGAGTGGAAATAGATAGACGACTCATGTAAGAAATAAAGCCTGCACACACACACACACACGCACACGCACACGTGTTCCTTCAGACAGGCCTTACATATACACCCCCTCTAAAAACACTACTGTCTTTTTTTGTGTAACCCCACACACACTCTGCTCTAACTCCCATGGGGAAGTGGCCACCTTGTATCCGAATAATCCCAGACACCACAGGCAAGTCGTAAAAGACCTGAAAAGCAATAAAAGTTTAACCTGAGTCAGACCTGCGCGTCTAAAAAACCGAGACTGTGGCTGGAAGCAACTCCAACTATCCCAGTCTGGTTTAAGAAGGGGCTTCGAAGAAGAGGTCTGTGAAGGTTCTCTCCTCTGCCCCCACCCCACTTCCCACCACCACTGCTGTTCTTCTCTGCGTCTGGATGTGTGCTCTCCTCTACCCGGCTCTCCCCGTCCGTTTTCTCAGTGTTCGTCCGGGGTAATTAAACCATAAAGCCATTCACAAGTTTTGGTACTGCCAATAAAACCATAAACATGCTTTTGTCTCTCACTTTAAACGCGGGACGGCCCAATTCCCCTCCCTCAATTGTGGGTTTTAAAACGACTTTTCCAACTTTCCTTTACTGTTTCCTACACCCCGCGTCTACATTTGTCTGTTCTCTTCTTGTGAAGGAGCAGCTGTGCTCCTCACTTTGGACTCTGGAACTTTTAGAAACCCCGCTTTGCTTTTAAGGCATTTTCCCCCACAAAATAAGATAGAAAGTCACCACCGTGGGTGCGTTTCCTCACCTTGTGGCCTCATCCAGGGGAACAGCTGCGTCGGGGACGGGCTCTGCTCGGTCCCCTCAGCGTCCTCACCTCCGAGTCCCGACGCTCCGCCGAGCTTACAGTCGCTGTACTGGACCAGATCCGCGTCCTGGGTCCCGAACAGCGTTTGCCGCTGCAAGGCGTCGTATCCGTAGAAGTTGCCCGGCTCGCCATGGCATGTGACCGCGCAAGGGCTCTGTTGGTACGGGTTGCTGGGAAGCGTAGAGGCGCTGTGGTGGTAGAAGTCCTGGATTTGCGGAGCGTGCTGGAAGGTGGCGCCGGAGCCCGGGCCGTAGACCACGGTGGGCCGACTACCGGCCAGGTCCTGCGCGAAACCGCACTCATAGTAGTTCGGACGTAAGGAGTCCCCGCTTTTATATTTAGAGAAGAGCGAGTTGACGAAATATGAACTCATCTTTGACTGTGTTTGTTGGTTCTGTCTGTTTTCGGTTCGACAGAGTCAGACTGGGACTGGAGGAATAGACCGCTGTGTTCTTTTTTCTGCTTCTGTTCGGTGTGAAGACAAACACCGACAGACAGACACAGACAGAGGGGCAGACACACCAGGAGAAAGACAGACAGGCGGGCAGGTCTGCCGCCACCGCCGCCGGTGTCGGTGACCGTAGCTTGTTGTGGCGGTGCTTCCCCTCACTCACGGCCACAACACACTAGCGGGTTGCGGGGAGAGTAACGGTAACGGTAACGGCAGCCAGAGCGGTAGGTAGGTAGTAACACAACAAACACCGCCACAACAACAACAACAACAACAAAAACCAAACAATGACACCGAGTCCATAAAATCTCCAGCAAAGAAGAGGAAAAAAGAAGAAGAAGAATAGGGAGAAGTACAGGAGGAGGAAGGGCTAGTGCGCATCACAGTTCCGGTGTTAGCGCTGTAAGCGAGAGCATTGTCGCGCTCTCAAACGGGTTTTCCGTGATTTACTCCTCTGCAAATGAGTTGTTTCATATTTTCTCTCTCTCTCTCTCTCTCTCTCTCTCCCTCCCTCCCTCTCTCTCTCGCTCTCTCGCTCTCTCTCTCTCTCTCTCTCTCTCTCTCTCTCATGCGCGCTTTCTCTCTCCTGAGTCCGGTGTGTGTGTCCGCGTGTGTAGTCTATGTGTGTATGTCGGTTTCAGGGATAATTTGCATCTATTATCAGCTCTTCATCCCATTGGCTTTTCTTCCACGCACATAGACAAACGCTCACACACAGAGACTCATATACATGTAGGCTACATATACACACATACACACACACATACACACTTACACATCCAAGCTCTATTACACTTGCCGATTCATTTTGCCTGTAATCCCAGATAGCTAGTCTCTCGGTGGCGGCTCGAGTAGCTCCTCGCGCTCCTGTGATAATGCACAGGGAATGAGAGAATGAAAAAAATAGGAGGAGGAGGAGGAGAAGGTGGAGGGTGAAAGAAAGAATAGGTGCAACATAAAGCAAAGCTAGTGTGCACTGAGGGGAAGGAGTGTATCTGATGAGACACACAACTAAAAGAAGAAGGATTTTTTTTCTGTAAAACTGAGGTTGAGCTCGGTGCTGATGAACAGACCTAGATGCACTGAGAACATCGACTTAATTGCACTTTCTCAGTTCTTATTTCTCCCATGCACTGAATCCTTTAATGGTGGAGCTTTGCTGAAGTCAATATGAAGCCTGAAAATGTCACCGTGTGTGCATGTTCGTGTGTGTGGAGGAGTTCCTAATTGGGTTTGGTTTTAAACAAGTATCAGCCCATAAATGTAACTGAGGTTTTAAAATTTCTACCGGTCAGATAATAAATGAGCTCCATGCAGGTCCTTTTCTGATCATCATATACTTTTCATAAATATGATCTCCATAAACATGAAAGGAGGACCGGAGAGGGTAATAGGCTAGAAAGTGGCTGTAAACGCTTTAACAAACTATAAAGCTCCATAAAGCGGAGGGGCTAGTGTTTGGTTGTTTATGTCCTCCTAGCAGCATCATCGGCACAGAAACAACAAAATAGGAAAAGGGGGGTTTACGACGCGCCCTTTGAGCGACCGAAGGCCGTAAACGCCTCATCTGCGAAGAAATACCCTGGTATTTAATTGTTTTTTTTTTTAACCCTGTTCTCCATACGGCTCAAGTGCTTTTCTGTGTGGACTCGAAAAAGATTTTTCAACGAGGGGATAAGTTGTGGAAAAAGGTTAAGCTCGGCTTTGTTTAACAGTCGGGACCCGTAAAAGTGCACAGTTTCATCTCTATCGCTGCGCCTTGTTCAGGCCTGATCATTGATCAGTTCTGGGTCTTGTACGCGTCCGAATTTCACTTTTTTTCATCTTCCTATTCCGTCACATTTGTCTGAGCTACTGTATTCCAATGCAGACAGTTTTTTTGCGTCAAATAAAAATGTCATTACCCGAATTTAATTTATTTTGATTATACAACTTTGACACAAGAGGCCCAAACATTGCCAGCGCGTGCGTGAATTATAGACTGTGTTGTGGTAAATCAGCTGATTGCACGCCCGACCTTCTAAAGGAGTAATTGCTGCAGTATTTTTCCAATTTATTACCCAGAATATGATCTTATTGAAACTTCGCAGCGTCGTGTTTTACACTTCCAATAAAGAGTTTGCTTATGAAATCATATTGTCAGAGTGAGATGTAAAAGTCACATTTCCCGACCTGCTTCCACATCAGCAGAACAAGTGTCCACAGTCAAAAGACCCCCACACCAGTAAACTAAAAGACACGCAATCGCACTTTGGAGAACACAACAAACACCTAAAAATAACCTTTAGGGGTTAAAAAAAATGATTTCACAGTTTGAGTCCTCATGTGTCACATCATCTGCACGAATCCACGCTAAGTACAACTTGGTAATACGGAGAAGAATGGAATTGGTAGTAGTGGCGGTACAAAAAAAGGCCTCCATTCAGTTTATATGTGCAGAATATAGATAAATCCAAATTTTGAACAAGCTAAAACTTACGCAGACTAGCCTTACACACGTCTGTATGAGTAGCAAACACAGAAAATGAAGGAGGTGCGTGCGTCCTTGGTGTGAATTTTGCGCCAGGAAAAATAAACATTTCCTGGCTGCCTATATCCTGCACGCCGATGGGTTATTATTTTCCAAGGCCTTTTCTTTACCCTTCCTCCTTCACCCCCTGAACTGCAAAAGTGACCGAAAACTGTTGAAAATGCCAGGATGTTTTGCTCCAAAGCCCAAAAAGCAGAAAAAACCTCCTCCTTCAGCGTAAAATACTAAAAGGGAGGAAGAGGAGGTGAAACTTGAGGGGCATCTATGCGTGGGTATGTATCTGTCATGAAATCCCCTCAAAGCCTGCTTAGATTCATCCATGGAACAAGAGTGCCATCAAGCGGCCACATGGTGGAACAGTCGGGCCTCAGTGTGAGACGATATATACATATAAATATATAACGCAGGCTTTATGGTTCTATTAAGTCCGCACATAAAGCTAAATAAGCTGCTTTAAAATCAAACGGCTTGTTGTAATTGGAGGGTCGGGTGTGAGGGCTGATTTGGGATTAAGTGGGAGTTTAAAAAAAAGGTAGTGTGTGGGAGGGTGGGGGTGATATGAAGATTGCGCACAAGACTGTCTGTCACACGGACGAATAAACCAGTAGATATCTTCACTTGCTGATGCATGTTTTTTAACTGTGTGTAATTAATTAAAAGACTAGTAAATACATCCTAAACTTTGGAATGATAGAGAAATAGCGAAAGTACAATACGGTTAACATTAGACTTCCTCCGCAAATAAAAACACTTTTACTCATGCGTGCCTATTTCAGTCAGACAAAATTACAATTTGACTGAAAGTACAAAAAATAAAAAAAGAATAACGTGAATAGCCTTTGTATGCATGAAATGTCACCTTGTACTGTACAGAGCTTTAGTCTATACAGTGAGGTCAATTTGGCCAATACTTCTATCATTTCACCTCCACCTGCGAATATATAACCCCTTCACTGTGTTGAGGTCTGTGTGTCAATTAAATATGTGAATATGCAATATTTATTTTTATCACGATTTTTATTTAATGTGTTAAAAAAAGACTTTATCAAGTAGCAATGATCTAAGCGTTCTTCATTTACCTATTATTATTATTATTATTATTATTATTGGTAGTAGTATCAGTTTTGTTGTTGTTATATAGGCTATATTGTAATTTTTCCAAGTGTATTTATAGGCTGTGATTATTTATTGTATTAGAATATTAGTATAGTTTAGCATGCATTATAATTAATAAATTGATAACATTATACACTACAATATGCCATAAGTGTTGTAGATATCTTTATTATACAATTACTACACAAAGCAACAGTAATTAACAACGTCAAAACGCACATACGCACACGTATAACATAGAAACAAAAAACATGCTTAAAATTGTTGTTATTGGTATTATTATTACATATGAAAAAATATGACATGCGTATCTGTCTTCAAGTGGTAATAATAATAAAATTAAAAACTCCTTTAACCATATTGTGGCCAGTGTTAACGGCGTGTTTGTGCGCGTCGTCTGTGTCCACTTCAGCGCAGACAAACTTGTTTTATTACAGCGTATTATGGTGTGAGAGGCCGAGTGTGTGCTGCTAAATTACAGGTTGTAAACAGACTGTAAAAAGCGATTGGTACCATTATCTGAACAAGCCTATAGACTCTTGGTTTCACCCGCCGCGTGAAATTATGAATCACAGCACAGACCAACAAAATAACGCGAGATTTAAAATATTAATTAATGTAAACGCTACAATACAACAACAACCGTGATAATAATAATAATAATAATAATAATAATAATAATAATAATAATAATAATAATAATAATAATAATAATAATAGGACTAAATTCAAGCCCAGAGGTCCCTTCATGTTTCCACGGAAGGTTCAACATCACGTAGAAATGCCTGCGGCTCCTTCCTTCTCCACCTCCCGCCGTGCAGCCCAGCCCCACTCAGGGTCCCGGCCCTGCCGTGCCCTCCTCCTCAGTCTGATCAGGTCGGCGCCCAGGCTGCTTTCCGGCCTGATCAGCCCCGTGTGTCCGCCTGTGCTGCGCGTCTGGATGTGGGACCTCTGTGTGTGTGTGTGTGTGTGTGTGTGTGTGTGTGTGTGTGTGTGTGTGTGTTTTGGGCAGTTTATGGCCCCGGCTGTGAGGACGCATCTGACTGAGACAAAGAGAGGTCGGAGGGGAGACAACATACACACAAATACACGCAAAAATCCCCCATAGAGCCAAACGGCTACAAAACCATAAAACTCCCAAAGCTGAAAAGACGAAGAGGAGGAGGAAGCCGTGAGCTCCCATGCTCCTGACACAAAGGTAGATTATTGCGCACAATCGGCCTTTTTGGGGATTTCTGTCCCTTTCTTGCATTTACGTAGGCCTCTCCATCACTCCGTCATATTCCCTCTAATAGCAACACTAATATTTTCTCCGTCCCTCTGTCTCCATCCCGCTCCCATCAATCCCTCGATAACCTCCAGATAAATTATGATTTATCAAGCAGCGGGATTTGAAACTTTTACTCTAATGTTTCCTCTCTGTGTGTGTCTTTTCTCGACCCCTCCCCTCCCTTTTCTCTCGGCGTGTTTGCTTTACAGCCGTTTAGTTCTTAACCTTCAGAAATTTATTCGCTATAAACTTTTATTGCCGTCATATTCTTTTATTACGCCTGCACCGCATTGGATTCTCTCTCTTTCTCCGCTTCTCTTCCGTCTTCCTCTTTACTGTTTTACGACAGTCGACGGCGGCTTCTTCCAACCGCACGCATCCGCTCCCGCATCCCGCATCCCTCATCACCCACATCCACCCCCCACTTTTTCTCTCTCTTTCACCCGTGAGCTCGAGACCCCCGGTGTGTGCAGCACATCCTGCTCCTTTCGTGCTGTTTGTTTCCGCGTTTGAAAATAGGAAGGCTGCAAAACAACTGACGTGAGAAGGAAAAAGAGAAGAGGACGAAGAGGAAGAGGAGGAGCAGGAGGGGAAAGCGCTGCCGGCCGGAGCTTTATTAGCCTGAAGGGACACATGTTGTACTATCAGACTTTTTTCTGACTCTCTTTCAAAGCAAAATAAAACAAGTGAAACCAGTCCTGGCAGGCAGTGGACTCCATTTGTGTGTGTGTGTGTGTGATTTTTTTACAAATACAGAAGAAATTAGCCTAGATGTAGGGTTCTCCTCTCTCTGCAAGAAATCAAACTTAACTGAGTTTTTTTGGCTTTTGCTGCTGCTGTGAATGCTGATGGATGTACTTTAGTCAGTAGTAGAAGCTGACCCACAGGAAAGAAGAAAATTTCCCCCCCCCCCCCCCCC
>JAPQRQ010000027.1:6285474-6307032 GCA_037367365.1 Apogon talboti | reverse complement strand
GCTTTCAGACCGATGTAATTAGCAGAGCCTTCTTGTTTGGAACGCATGGCTCTGGTTTGTTGGACTGAAAGATATCTGCTTTTCCTCTCTGAAAAAGCAGAGGCTTCATTGGGAGTCTCCCTGACATTAAGGCAACTCTACCTATTGAGCTTGTCGACATTTTCTGTCCTTTAAATATTTCGTTTTAACCTACAACCACCATCCTTACAGTCAATTATCTTCAAAACTCGAATTATTTTACACAACGGTCTTGATGCATCCACCAACACTGAGGAACAAGCTGGTGTTGGTCTGTTTCCACTTCTACATATTCTAAATAAAGCCTTTAACCAAGTGCAACCATTCTCTGCGGTTAGGTGAAGCTCTCCCTCCAGTCAATCACAGCTCAGCCAAGCCGACAAACAAACATCTGCACCAGACACAGTTTACAGAACAGAAGAAAATGAAACACAGACAGGTACAACCTGAAATCACCACCACCTTTATCAAGTGTTTACTCACTAGGTTTGTGGAAGCAGTTTGAGCTTTTAATTTCTACATGAAGTCTTAGTGACACTTTCATGATATTTTGCTTACAGTTACACCTAAGGACAAAAGTTACACTTGACAGGGAACATCTTTTAGTTTCCGTATTTAATGACCTATAGCAATGCTCAAACATGGCACAAATTCAACCCAAACACTAAGAAAACTGAATGAAAAATAGTTAAAAACTGAAAAAGTAGAAAGACTTAGGAGGTGTTTATATCTTAATTTAGTAGAACAGCATCTATCCTTCTGATGGAGAACAAACTCTAAATGAGAACTGCTGCATGTGTCTGTCCATTGGACTTCAATCTTCTACTTTTAATTCACAACCTAATCTACATCAGTTCAAACATTGCTCAAATCTAAACTCACCTGCCTGGAAATGAAATATACACAGATAAAACCTGAAATTGGTGTCTTTAATTGGAGGCAGCAAGACTTAGTAAGTGTTTGTGTGCAGCATTCTAATGGAACTCTAACCTTAAGTGAACTTTTGCACTTTAGAAGAATGGTAAGGCCAAATTCCATGACTTCTTTTGAAAGGGAAGCTTTTTAACTTCCTGTGTTTAGCACCAGAGCTAAAACATAACCTGTATAAGTTAGAACATCACTCAAATGTAACCCTAAAAGAAACTTAGTGCTTTAAATTAAGGTTATAACAGACAAAATATAAGGCCCAAATCCACATACTGGGCTTTATTTGAAAAGACAAAACTCACGGTTTCTGTGTTAAACATGTGAGTAAAACCCAACCTAAATTGAACACCCTAATTTTCAAATAAATGTCCCATGTACATATTAATAGGTCTTAAATGAATAAAAAATGTGAAAATTTTGAAAATGATATGAAGTAATTTAGAAAAAATCCACAGGGACTAAATTGAAGCATCAAACAAACTGCATTCTGTTGCATTTTATTCATCTGTCGGCAACACTATTTCAAGTGTTGTGCACAACCCCAGTGTGACTCCAAGAGGGGATTCCACTCTGGATTTATTGGTAAAAAAAGAAAAGAGAAAAAACAAAGTCAGTTTATGGAGTGCCATTGGCTGGTTTTGCTACACTAAAGCCTTCCCCAGACAGTGAAAGTCAGTCTAAGTGAGACACAGTGCACATGTAGCATAACCATAACTGTGACTTTTGAAAGAAAAGCCCCATCTAAATCAGTTTGGGGAACATTACAGCCAAAAGTTCCTGTCTCACCGCAAGTAACAAGATTTATCCCATCTCAGACAGCCAGGAGCAGATCAGGTCTGCAGGGCAGAGGGGGTTATAAAGGAGATTTTCTGTTCCTGTGTAAAATGTGGCCTCGGATGTCTGGCTGAAAGTGGCTGAAAATGGCAACAGGGATGATCTTATCATTCACAAGACACAAGACGTCCTGAGCTCCAGCGCCTTTTGACGCCAAACAGAAGAAAATGTGTATGTTCCTCCCTGAGGTCCCAGTCTTTTTTCCTAAATGAGGCTGCTAGTTTGGGTGGAGGCTTTGTCTGTCTTCAATTCCACTGGTGATTTTTTTTTTTTTTTTTTTTTTTTATTATGTCAGGCTTTTTCATCATAATGCCAAACCAATTAACACTCTAAGAGTCAGAGCTGCATTTTCATTTGCATTTAGTGATGAACAAAGATCCTCTTGTGTGACACCAAAGCTGTGCACGCTTAATCGATTTCCTCCACATTCATGTAGTATAGATAGGAATGTAATAAAATTTAAAAATGTCATGAAAAACACTAAGCCAATGGTTTTAGAGCGTCACTGATGTTATGGAACAGTTATAATGTCAGGATAGGATATGTTAAAATTGTAAAAGCATTTGACTCAACTCAGAATTTTCAGATAAAACAACAATGACTTATTCTTTGAGGTCAATCAAAAGTCAATATAATAACAGGAGAAACCACAGCTGTTCAGTTGAATAGTTAAGTCAAAGGAATTCATACCTAAATAAATGAATAAATCTGGATCTCTGAATATCAGATTCAAAACACTTAAACAAATGATCTGAAATTCAATATTAAACTAAGTATAGAAGTAGTAAGACAACCTTGTATTTGATTTTTATTTATCAAACTATTACTTTGTCTCAAAGTAAATAATATTAGTCATCAGCTATTATTTGAGCTAAGTTTTGCCAGTGCCAATAATAAATCATCTTAATCGGCCATATCAAATAACAGGTTCTCAACTTAATATATCATTAATTTGACTGAAGATACATGTAGCAGATATGACCTACGTTTAAAAGGGCTTCACTAAAATTTGTACAATGAATTGTGCTAAAGACACAAAGGGTGCATTTTTATATAGCAAAGCTGTAACACCTATATTCTGTAGCTGTCACTAGTTTTTAACTTTCTGAATAAATGTGCACACAAACCTGAACGAAATGCATGCAAGTAAATAATATAAATTTACACTGGCTTTTCATCAGTTGCAGAAAAAATTAACAAGCAAATCAAATGGTCTGAGTTATTTTGTTTGTTTCATCTCTGCCTGACATATCAGCAAGCTTCAGAACAGAAGTCCAAGATGGTCACCAGTGATGTAAACTGCATCACCAGTCCTCTGTCTGTGTGCGGACCTATGAGGAAATAGCCTATTTCCACTAGCAGACTTAGTTAGTGGCCATCATCCAGTAAATACGTCTTCAATACCCTCTGGAATCAATTTCCTCCAACATGGCCAGCATGTAGAGGATCGATTTCATCTCAGAGCAAAATAATGCCTGGGTAAAGAGGTGAGGAGATGGGTGGAAGGAGGTGTGAGGCGCTATTGTCACATGGTAAAGTGGGTGCTTTGCATTCCCTGGGTGTATAATCACCTCCAGGACCATTCATTACTCTCAGAGCTGTGCCACGACCACGGCTGTCACATGGGATGATGAACCTTTTGTGGAGGTGGGGGTTGATTGAGGGATGGGGGTGGGGGGTGAGTTGTGTTGCCACTGGTGATCTTGGACAGTATAGATGAGTGCTGCCTTTTTCTCCAAGGGACAATTAGATGTCGAGACATAAAAATGGAACATATAAAGAATATGGATGTCAACCCAATATCCAGGAAAGTGTCTCTGTGAGCTACAGATCATCAATGGTTCTGAACCAAAAACTTTGATATCAACATCTCCTATTATGTATATCATGCATCAGTAGGCAATAAAAACACTTTGTTAAGGATTAGAAAAAGGACTTTAATTTAATTGAAAAATTGCTAAATATAACATCATATAATCATATTTAATCACATCTTTGCTATCTCCCTTTAGATTTAAGCACAATAAGCAGTTGGGTTAGAGGTATTAAAAGATCACAACTTGGCTTAACACTAAAATCACCAATGTCTAAAATGTTGTTTGTCGATAGTGCATTACTGTATTTTAATTAAATAAAACATTAAAGCCACCCAGTTTTGTTCATGAAATTGTCTTGTGTTGCTGTCCCTACTGTAAAACATAGAGAAAATAAATCTAATAGAAAATATCAATATTTATACCTATAGCCTATAGGGGTAATATTTCCTCCCACAAGGTATACATTGATTTTTAGCACCATTTCTTTTTAACTTTTAGGCAGCAGAATTTGTGATCTCAAATGTGTACCATGTCATTTATAACAGTTCACAATGTTTAAGAAGCAGAAGTATTTATAAACCACACAACATTATCCTCTAATACCCAGTTTTACTGTAATTTTAGACCAATTTGCAGTGACGGCCATACAAAGAGGTGAATGATCTTATAGACTCATCAACTATAAAACCAGGACAATACACAGGTAATAATTACTTCAGACATTACTTTGTGATGAGAATTTCTTAATATTATGACAGAGGAGCATGAGTGCACAGGTAAATTCTAACGTTTTAGGTATACAGCAGACCTTTCTATTGTTAAATATGTAGAGAGTGATACTGTAGGTCACATTTCTCTTATTATTTCTCATTTTGTTTACCTTTTTCACTCTCCCTTTTTTTGTTTTGTTTTGTATTTTGGTATTAAATCAAGCTTTATATAATTTCCTGTCTCCAGAAAAGTCCTGTCAATGCTTAAATCTAACCTGAGCTATGATTCAATTAAATATTAACTTCATATTTGGGGCTGGTGGTTGAAAAGCGACTGATTGATTATAGTCTCTGAACATCCACCACGTCACCTATGACGATTTGAGATTTGGTTAGGGTTCAATTAGAACCATGTAGAAACTGATGTAGCTTGGGTTGTGTTTTAGCCACAAGATGCTACAAAATGTATCCTCTCAAATGAAGTCTTGCATATGGATTGATGAAAGTTCATGCTACCATTAGGAGTCTGTTTAAAAAGCAGGTGACCATAAATATTGCTATGAATCATATTTTTGGGCTCATAAAGGCTGGGATTATGTATTCATGGTTTGTAACAACATACAATGGCAACATTTTTCTGTAGACTGGGTTGTGGATATTTGGGTGTTAAAGTCAAATAAAATAAATCTAAAGTTATCTCTCTCTTTAGGCTACATGTAGCTCCAGAAGCTACATGGAACTGATTGTCTATCTGGGACGTCACATGGACAGGCGCATGGATTAAAAGATTGATATTCCCGTAAAGCTGCCTGAGATACCAGTGGCCCTGCAGCATGATGTTGTTGGCCCATGTGTCATTTTGCCTATGTGTGTGCGTATGTGTCTACTGTGATGAATACCGCTGGCATGGAAACAGTGACCGAAACAGCTACAAGACTAATATCACATCCCATCTCTTCCTCTCTCTGTTTCTCCCTCCCTTTGCAATTTCACCCTAATAGTTCCAGAAATTGACCTCTCATATATCCCAAAGGCACGTTATTACATTTCCCCGAGTCGTATTTTATCCCCCCTCCAACGCCCCAACCCCTTACGCCCCATCTCGCCCAGCCACCAACAGCAACACACCAATTAATGGGGTTGTTCACCCGGTGTTATAACTTAATAAACTTTGGGGGTAATAACTTTCGTGCTCTGCCCGGCAGCAGCAGCAGCAGCAGTAATACAAAGACCGAAGTGTAATCTTGTAGTTTATTCTGGATTGTTGCCCAGCACCAGGAATACAAGGAGAATCTGTAGCCTGATGCTGGCTTAAACTGTGATGTGATGTTTTGAAAGGTAGGCTCCTGCTGATGTTATTTACACAGCAGCCATTTTGAATATCTGGGGAGAGAAACTCTGTCTGGCACAGTAATTCCAGTAAAACAAGTCTGAATTAAGTGATTTTTTTCGAGATGATTTGGAAAAGTATTCAATGAAATTTGTCAAAAAAGCAAAAAAAATGAAAATGCCATGATTGTATTCTTCTGTTCCAGTCCTTTATGATATGATAATTCACCATAAGGACACTATTTTCATATACCCTACTACATCAAGCCAAAAACATCAAAAACAACATGCTTCAAAGAGTGAAATTTAAAGTCTGTGTAAGTTCTCCTTTGTTTAGGTCATTGTTCTTCCTATCAGTTTTCCAAGTTCAACTGGACTGGTTTTGTCCTTGAGAGCATTTCATCTCTTATCCAAGAGACTTCATCATTTCTATTTGCTTGTGTTTTCAAGAACAAAACCAGTCCAGTAGAACTTCAAAAACCACTAAGGAAGGTTAACATTTTCATATATTTGACCCATTTTCAAAGTTGACAGGTCCACACTTCACGATATTAGATTCACAAGCAGTTTCAGTGTTCTCATTGGATCAAGTTTAAGATATTACCATCCATCAAGTCCACATATTTGGGTTAGGGCAACGATTATGATGAATTATTAACTGATGTAGTTTTGGATGTCTTTTAACCACATGCTAAACACAGAAACCATAAGATCTTCTCTTTCAAATGAAGCCTAATATGAGTTTCACCTCACTTTTCAATTATAAGCCTAAACCTGACACTAACCCTGAAGTTCATTTAAAGTTCCACAATGGGGGAGGATATTAAAAGCTTAAAGTCCTGAGGCATCGATGGCACAAAACACCTTTTACTTCTTTGTGAAACTTAATACATACAATCTCATTTGCCTTTAGAACCCCTGACGTGCCAATGATTTGCCCAAATTTCGTTTTTATTGCCAACAGTACTATCCACTTCCAAGAATTCCCCCTCATTCTAAGGTTTAGAACACTTACAGTTCATAAAGCTTTCAGTGGAATTTTGCTAATGTTGAATACTACAGACCACTTATATGAATTCCACTATGGACACAAAGCACAAAACATGAGTTGAAGACAACATAAAAGCCAATAGGCCAGCATGGCTGCAGTGATACAGCTCAAATTCTCAAATGGCCAAAAGTTGTTTTGCTGACATCAAAGCGTTCATTTCAAGTGAAAGGGAAAAGCTATAATTTTAGTCTATGATACATGTTACTCAGATGACAAAAATGTGGAAGACCACTTTTCTGACTTTATACCATACAAGACCAAAACTAAACCCTGACCTTGAATAACTTCAGCAGAAACAAACACCAATGACAACATCAGTATCAGTATTGCATATGCAGGGGTGTCACTTCGAGGTGCTCAGATACAACAAACGGTTTTTGAAATGGTCATCAACATGTGTGATTCTAGGTGATGTATCAGTAGATCTGTATGAAGCCTTTTGACTGAAAAAAAAAATCTGGATAACAACATGGACAGCAGCTGCAAAAACCCACAGTACGTTGTCAACTGAACAATACCAATACCACATGTGTTGTGTCAGTGATAAGATTAGCCACGTTCCCTGCCCTAAGATTTGACAAAATAGAAAAAATAAAGGAATAAAAATATAAACCAAGATATGTTGCAACTTAGTTGTATTCTGGATGTGGATTACTGAATAACACCATTCAACAATCTTTTTTTCCCCCTGTATAACACTGTTGTGCTATGGGCAGAACTGATTGTAAGAGCAAACACTTTTAGCAGATCCAAAAAAACTTGTTTCCATGTCAATGAAAGAATTTTTATGCCATGTTTGTCAAATTATTGATTCCTTTAGTGAACACTTTTATAATAAATAGGGTGTACTACAAGCCAGTCATTTTATAATAGCTCATGGTACTACAATAACCTGTAATTTTATAGGACAACACATTTGTTTCTTATTTATTCTGTGTTGTCACAATAAACTTTTTTCAAAACATACTCGAGTTATTTTTTTCCATCACATTTTTGATAAAGTGATGGGGACAAACTCAGCCACCTCATAAAGTGTTGCCATGTCCCAAGCATCCCCTGTGTGAATGATACCTAAGAAATGTTGTCACTTGTAACATCAGAGGACCAAACTGTCCAGAAGAGCTTGTACCATTCTGTCACTGCAACGCAAAGTAAGTTATCCCACTGCAGTTAGATACACACATGGGAAACATCAGACAGCCTGGTAAAAATAACCTCGCTATAAAACATATGTGTTGATATTTCCAACTAAATTCCCTGAAGGTGACATCTCAGGCAGGAGTCTGGGCGTATGCTGCATATCAACCACCTTGACATTGAAATTCTGGGCATTGCCATGTAATTTTTGGATGATACGTTTAATTATATTGTATCTCAGTTTTTAACATCGCAAGTCTTCAAAATGGCTGCCGTGTGAACAATAAAAAATAGTTTTCACATGCTGGGTGGCGTACCTCCTACTACTGCCACAGTGACCCACAGCAATACAGACAAATAAAAAACAAACCAGAAAAAGTGCTGACACTCTAGACACAGATTTTTTTTCTCAATTCTTGAGCAGCTGAATAGATTACAGACCAAGTCAGAGTGGGACGCACAGTGTTACTGGTGGAAAGTCTAATAATTCAGACTGGAGGACGCTGGGCTCCATCCAAGCCTTCTGCTGATGGATGGCCTGCTCAGATGCTGTAATGAGGAGGTAGGAGTGTCTGTGCATGCGTGCGTCAGAAACCGGCGAAAGGAGTGCGCGCCTGCCGGTGTGTGGAAGGATCGGTAATTTGTATTTCTACTTCTGAAAAGGCCAACGTAGGACTCCACCCCCCCCCCCCTCTCTCTCTCTCTCTCTCTCTCTCTCTCTCTCTCTCGACACAGGGCACGTACACAGAGCAAAAAACACGCGCTCAGGCGGATGGCTCAGACTCCTCTGGCAGATATTAGATTTATTCAGCGGGGATTAAAGCTCTGAAACAGAGCCTATTCACATCCGAGCTTGGTTAAGAAAATATTAAACTTAAAAAAAGCAAAATAAAAATTACATTTATGTCTTTCCAGGGACCGTTTTTTCAGTCCCACCCAAAGATAATTCTGCAGAAGTCTCAGAAACCCCGCCTTAGAAAAAGTGATGGATTCAATGTTGTTGTTAGTGCGAGCGATGATAGAAAAACAGAACACACTCGCGTTGTACTCGCCAAACCCTCTACGGCTTTACATCAACATAACTGCGGTTTCATGACAGGTAAAATATTATTATTGTTATTATTATTAGTATTACAGAAAGAGCAGATGAATGAAACAGGGACTCACATGCGACTGTGTGACCTGTAGAAAACACATAACATCCAAAGAATCGGATTATGGAGCAGAAAACAAATTGTTAGAGTCAATATTTAACAGCCGTAAAGAGGTAGATGAAGGATGTAGACTTCATGTTTTTAATTTGATCCATCCGTGGGGTGGAAGGTAATTTGTAAATTGGTAATATCAACAGAAAAATCAAATGAAAGCAATAAATACTCAAGCAACATAATGTATTTTAAGTTGTTCTACAGAGAAAATGAAGTTAGATTATTTGTTTCCCTTCCAAGACTGATAGAGGTGGATGATAAAGATCATATCTGATGTTCTTAACTACAATGGGCGATGTAAAATTGCGGTCTTGAACTGTAGAGACCGGATAGCCAAAAAAGAGCCATTTAAAAAATCCAACAAATCTTTGGTATTAAAATAATGATTAATATCTTAGTGCAATGCATGATGCAACTAAATATGGAAAAGTGACTGGATAATAACTTCATAATAATAATAATAATAATAATAATGGTAGTGGTGGGATTTCTTTAAAAGGGGAGTTGGAAATTAAAATTCTGGACTAAAGTAATACGATCTTTACAGTACAAGTTATGGAAGAAGATCGACCATTTTTCCCACCCTCACAACGGGCTCCTCCAGTTCCCACCGGTCCGTCCTGAGTTATGACCCCCCGGTCTATCCCGAGAAATAATCTTCCCCCCATTCTGCTCCGAGGCTCCTCCGCCAGCCCCGATGATGGACAGCCTGACTCGTTTTATATATTTATACGTATATTATTATTCTTTCTTTTTTTCCCTAATTTTTAGAAGAGGAAAAGTCGTGCATAGGGCTGACATCCAGGGGATTATTTTCAGATGATGGGCAAACAAAGTGGGGGACGGCTGGGTGGGTTTGGTGGGGTGGGGCAGCTACAATAAGGCGGTTTATCTTTGCCATTATGTTTACAACGAGAAGGTTATGGAGGGATATTTGGATTTAAGTGCTATAATAAAACCTCTGTTATTTTAAGAAACATAACTGCATGCTAAACAGTGACACCTTATTAGGGCATAAAAGATAATCAATCATGTCCAGTTTTTTTCGACAATAACCCCAGAAACATATTTATTTCCAACACAATGTTGACTGTAAACTACCGTATACGATCTCTACAGGGTGAGACCCAGCAGGCCTGTATGTATACAACACAAGTGAGACTTTTAATAGTCATAGTAGCCGGGTTTGACCCAGACCGAGCTTCAGGACGTTCAGAAAGACCAAGACAATGTGCGCTGGAGTAAGAGAGAGAGAGAGAGAGAGAGAGAGAGACATACGACCTACAATGTACCTGCAGTAAAAATGACAAATCTATAGCAGCCGCCACTCTGTCCTTTCAACAAGTCAGACGTGTGGATGTCCTGGCAATTACGCACATAAACCTTAAACGACCTAAAGACGCTCTACAAACTTTTTACAGCATTCGCCAATTGGGCCTCTGTCAGACAAGGATACAAACCATAAAGAAGAAAATGGAATTGATTTTGAATCATTCCTTTTCCTTGCCTTAGAAGTAGGCTACAACAATTTACAAACCATATGTGAAAGAAGCTATATCAACAGTTTAATTAACGTTTAGAGCAGTAAAGTGATTTGGATAGGCAATTGGTGATTGATCTGACTAACCATCCTGACTTCTAGTTACTGTCAGTGTGTCATAGAGGGATAGAAAACAGCGGAACTTAAACGTACAAAGAAGCTTTGCAATAGCTCCATCTGAGTCTAAATGCATTATTTCCCAGTGTAGTGCCAGTTTCGACTCCCTCATTGATAAAGACAACCCGGAGAATGAAATACAATAGACTTATCTGCTGTTTTTGCCTTCCCCATATTAGCCGTTATAGTGCAACTTGTTGGTAAAGACTAGTAAAGATCAAATATCTTAGTAAAGTTGTGAAGCAGAAGGTGGGGGCACTTTGGCTCCGGCTCTTTGTTCTTGTTTTATGGCGGCATTAAAAGCATTTACAATCTCTCACTCACTCACTCCCTCACTACCGCGCGCTATTTCCTGCTTTCATAACTTACTTTGATCCAGACCGTCTTTGTCCTCACTCCCTTCACAAATGTCCTTATTTTCTTCGAATCCTGCGCCGGGGATGGCCGCTGGATGGTGACTTAACTCGCGTGCCTCCGTGGACGTCGACTCCAAGATGTACGTGGTGGTCTCGATCGGATGCTGTCCGACGAGTTTGCTCGGGATCTCCCCTCCGAGGTGGCCGAGCTGCGGCTCCAGTTTAACCTGCCCTCCCGTGTGGCCGCTGGCGGCGCCCTGCCCGGGAACAGACTCCGAGCCGCGCGGCGCGCAGTCCAGCCATGAGCGGAGGTACCGTGTGTCCGCGGCGGGCACATGCTGGGCAGGGATGTAGGGATGGTAGACTGCGGGGAGGCCACTGGCACCGTGGTGCGGACTAAACGGGCTCCAGGACGACGAGAAGACCGGGGGCTTCGGCTGGAAGCTGCAGGAGGGGTACGAGTCGGGAAGGGGATGCTCCGCGTGCGCAGAGCCGCTCGGCTGTCTTCCGCCCGCGGCTGCGGCGGAGCTCGAGCCAGAATACTGCACGCTGGGAAAGCGTGCGGGGCTTGAGAGTTCATCGTTCTCGTGACTTATGATAGAGTCCACGTAATAGTTGCTCAAAGTCCCAGAAATGGACATTCTCGGACATTATCTGCGAAACGCCACAAGTTCACTAAATGGAGAACAAGAAGAGAGACATTACGAGATTCGTTTCTCTCTCTCTCTCTCTCTCTCTCTCTCTCTCTCCCCCCTCTTCTGTCCTTTGCTCACTCACCCCCTCCTTTTCTCTCTCTCTCTCTCTCTCTCTCTCTCTCTCTCTCTCTCTCTCTCTCTCTCTCTCTCTCCACGAGCCCGCTTCCTTCCAAACAACTTGCTCACTATAGTGAAACAAAGTGCTACAGCCCGGCTCTGTGCGGGAGGGGGTTTGTCGGGTCTGTGCGCGAGGCGCAAACTGATTGGACGGACTTTTTCTTCGAGCCTGATAAAGCGTCAATGAAGCATAAATCAATCCCGGGCCTCTCTCTCTCTCTCTCTCGCTCTCTCTCTCCCTCTGTCTTTCTCCCTCTGTTTTCTGTCTTTAATAGATTGCACTCTTCTAAATAAATTGTCTTGTTTATATGCAATATGCAAAATGAGCAGTCCCTTCGTATATCTGCTGTGCGTATCTACGGCTGCTGTCAAGCTAGATTTATATAAAACCTCTAAATTATGTTTGGTGTGGACAGTCTGCATGGAATGCAAAGCGGAGACAATGGCTGACAAATAAGAGGCGTCATTATTCTTTATGTATCTCCGTTTTTATTTATTTATATTGGAGATAATCAAAACAGATGCCGGTGCGTTTCGGTGTGAAGTCGCTTTCCCAGAGGCTGAACCACTCTGGTTGAACTGTGCGCAGTCATCTTCAATCAATCTCGACATCAGGGAGTCTGCATTTAAAACGCCATTAGTATACGCGCCAATACACTTACACTTAAGTAGAGTCACCGATGGAGATATTTCACATCCGGGACAAGATAAATTGTAAAATTCACACCTAGCTGTGTTTAATTATTTACCCTGTTTCTGATGGAGCATTGCTGTGCGCTGCAGAGCCGCCTGACACAGTTTTATTGGCAGATTAACAGTCATTTTTTGTTAACGAGCGCCATTAAATCGGGCCCTGCGTGGTTATGCCCCTTGTCTTTACAGCGCAACCTACTTCAACTACTTTTTTGGAGGCTCCGTTTAATACCATAATAAAATCCTACATCAGGGCGGCTGCTTTGGTTTTTATAGGGCTGATATATGGCCTGTGCTTGTGCAGACCGTAAACGCAGCCTTCCTCCAGGTCTGGAAACGGCTGCTCCTCACTCAGTGGTCAGGCAGTCGGAGTAAACACAACCCGGACCTGAGCTCGGAGAGGTTCCGGGACCGAGGCCACCGGTAACACATCATCCAGCTGTTAATATTTTGTAACGGAATAAAAAAAAAAAAGAAAGAAAGAAACGGTCGCCTCCGGAGCCGCAGTTTGAAAGGATAATATCTGGGCTTTTTTTAATGAGGAGCCTCCAGTCCTGGGCTGGTTGGGAGTCCAGACATTTGACTTCCTGCTGACCTTTATCAAACTCAATGGGATTGTAAGTCTTTGCAGTTATTTCTGTGTAATTATCACAGACACAAGTCTTGGAGTCTTTGGGGATGGTCGCAGCTATAAATTCCGTATCTGTGTCGCGTATACGGCTAATACAGTTATTTACGACGATTAAATATGAACTGCGTATTGCTCCACGCTGTTATTTACGATGCTATAGGTATTGTGTATAGTGCAGTTTTCAGATGTGCTCTGAGGAAAAATTAGAACATATAGATGGACTGGTGCGCTTTTTCATTTCAGGAGCAACAACAAAAACCCAAAGAAGAGAGACCTTTACACATAAGTCGTGACTCTGGCGCCAGCTTTGGCCTTTGAGCTTGAATCCACTCTGAATCCCCCTGTACTTCCGACCTGAGGGACCGCCTGGCATCAGGGCAGTTTCCCTTGGTTCCGCAGCCATGCACGGACCTGAATAACAAATGCGGCGTTTTAATCTTAGGACATTTCATTGTTTTTTTGTTGAAAGTTTTAAACTTACACGATTCTTAAAATTTGTAGTCGGTGTGTGACTTCAGCAGACGTGTAAAAGTTGGAAAACTACAAGCATGAACCATCTCAACCTCAATATGTTGCGTCACCTGTTTTTAAAGTCTACATTCGATGTGGAGCACTGGCTTTGTTGTTTTCACTCATAATTGCTGGGGACATTTTTTTCAGTCCAAACGGCCTCTCCTCAAACCGCAGGCTGTGGCTATTCTCATTTTCGGTGGGGCCTCCGCCCTTGCAGGCCGCGGGCTGTGAACCAGACATGCAGCGTGTTAATTGAAGCCAGTGGAGCAGAAAAAGCTTGAAGACATTATCTGTTAACCATCTTCATATTCTACACTTTTCGTCACTTCGATAACCAACAGAAGGGGCATGGGGCGGGGGGTGTCACGCACCAGTACGCACACCCCACAGGGGAGTACCGTTAAATCAGTCAAATATTTTCAAATCTTTATCATCGATGTTGGATGCTTCTCCTGTATTTTTATCTATCAGTCATCATGCCTGTGCAGAGTGAAGCAAATAAAAGAGTTCAATGGGGTGTCATTTGTGGCCAAAAATACACTTTGGGGAACAGTAATGATTGAAATCATCCAACTCTGAGCAGTTTTTATTCTTTCACATCTCAGCATAGTGCCAAATTTACAAAACTGAACCGTTTGTGACTGTGGTGTGTACCAGCTAAAACCTAAACTGTACACTAGTAGTATTACGGTTAAAATCAAAGTTTTCCTGTCCCAGCTCATGCATATCCACTGAAGCTGTGATCACCCGTTTTATAGGTTTACAAGATGCTAATAAAAGGTGAGTTAGAGTGGAATGCATTTATGGTATCGCGTTTCCCCCCCTTTTTCAGCATGATTTGACTGTATTACCCCTCAATTAGTTTAACGTAAAACCAGAGTGGTCATTAAAGCAAGAGTTAAATTTAAGAAACAATGGCCTACTTTTTTTCCTCCTATCCGAGGCAGCTCTGTCCAACGGAGGTGAAGTGAGCCAGTCATCTCTGCTGCTGTGAAACTACTGACATGTAAATTCCAGGCGGTAATTTGCTTTTCCTGGAACAAAAGCCTTCATTTCCACCAACAGGATCTGAATTTAGAAGGCGTAAATTTAGACCGTGGGACAATTTCTAATTACACTTCACGCACTCAAGGGGTGTTTTTGGTTTGAAAGTGAAATATTGGTTACGAAGAAACACATTGCAAACTTATTTTAGGTTAAAAGCCCTTTAGACAAAATATAATCCTGTAGATATTGCAGTTGTATTTATAATATAATTTCCCCAATTGAAGATATGAAATTTAGATTCACAGTATTACAGTGAATTATATGATACTGATGCAGCGACCGATGAATAGGCTATTTACAGGAAAAACAAAGTAAACAAGAAAAGATGAAAAGGGGAAAGAAAGTATTTCTAATATCATTTTGTGTAACTGAACAATTTCCTATTTGTGATTATATTTAAATATAATACTTGAATCCATATTTTTTTTTATGGAGCACCGAAAATGTGATATTGATAATTTGCTTCGCCTCAAAAAAAGTATTAGAAAATAATAGTAAGTGATTGTAATCCAAAACGGATTGCAATGTGTCAAAAACAATTAAGGTTAAATGTACAAGTTAAAGGATGAAAAAAAAAAATCAACAAATACCTACATTTTATGTACAAACAATACAAACAGACTACAGATGTTCTGTAGTGTTGTTTACAGATTTTTGAAAAAATATATTTTCATTGTGCATTAATAGAAAATCAAGCAAAAAAATACAAAATTAAAGTTAAATTTAAAAAAATAATAATATAAATGTACCTTTTAAATATGTTAATAATATTTTATGTAGGGTATCCTTATCTATCTATCTATCTATCTATCTATCTATCTATCTATCTATCTATCTATCTATCTATCTATCTATCTATCTATCGTTCTAATATTTCTGCGTAGTCATTCAGCATCCTTCATTCAGTAGGCTATGCTGTCATTTGATAAAAGCCCGTATGCAGCTCTAGTTCAATTCATTCAGAAGTCCATTTTTTCTTCTTCTTCTTCACATACGCTATAACCTTTACCTGTGTGGCTTTCCAACAAACTGTTACTGTTCTGGAGGCTGATCTAAAAAACAAACACAAAAATAAAAAGCCTGTCCGGACACATTTACCATTTAACAGCTTTGTTCAGAATGACTGACACGTGCTTCATTTTTTTAATGAAAAAGCAACTGTATACAATAATGGAGCGTGATAAGCGCTTTGATTGATACACGCTATATATTTTAATAACGGCCCGGGCCTGGGCCTCGTCCATCATTTACACGGCACGGTCATATTTTTCAGCTGAAAAGCCTGAGGAGGCTCCAGGCGTCTTCTCCCTGAGCCTCTTTACAGCTCACATGGTAAAGTTGTCTTTGGAAATGAAGTCAGCGGAGAGTTATTAACTGAATATCCAGTGAAACAGGGGAAACGCACAAACGTTACACGATGTGCAAGGACTGAAGGAACTCCACGAGGAATGTCCTGTATGAGTGGGTGTCCCGCCCATTCAAAACTTGGCTGTGAAAATATAGTCATCGCTAACATGTTTTACAACCTCCAGGTGCCCTTCAGACCAACTATCTGACTCTAGAATGATCACTATTCTGCCCCAGATCCCGGTATGTGACTGACTGTGTGGTTTCAGTTTATCTTGGCTGTCACATCATAATCTGTTGTTTTTGTGGAAAATGAATTAATGTATATTTCGCAGGCGCGCCACAAAATGTCTTTACGCACATTTGTTTACATCAGAATCAGCTGATTGGGATTGAAATACATTAATTTTCCAGTAAATAAAAACAACAAGAATCCATTAACGGTTTTTTGTTTGTTTGTTTGGTTTGCTTTTTTATGTTGCACACTGAGGGCCATTGTAATAGAAACATCCAAAATTTTCCCTATAGTTTTAACAGAAATATTATCCTGAAACATACAATTTATTCATATTGTAAAATTTTATATTTCCATTTTGAGTCTATAATGTTGTAATATGTTTTTTTTTCTTTTTTTTTAAATAAAGTATACAATTCCAAGCACCACAACACATACCATATGCATATCCACAGGTTAAACTATGCATTGTTTCTTATTTAAATTGTAAAAACATGCCGAATAAATTCTGTTAAATACACAATGAATGTCGCCCTTGGAGCGTGGAAAAATCTCTTATTTTGAAATAAACATCACACTGATGACATCACGTGACTTCCTTCAGTCATTTCCTTTTAAAAAAATAAAAAAATAAAACACCAGAGACACAGCACTCCTTTCCCACATATCCGATATTTCATCATATACTTCATGTTTTTCTACAAAGCTTTTATGTGACATCACTGTCAAGACCTGTACTTTATTTTTTAAAACATATATTGCAGGTGGATTAAATTATTTCATATACGTCTATGGGTGTGCCATGGTTTAATAAGTTATTTTGTATACTTTTCATTCAAATTGACAGTTGTCTTAACATGACTGGAATTATCCTTCTTATGGTAAAAAAAATCAAGATTTGTTGATGAGCAAACAACTTCCATGGCATTGACTGTCAAAAGTTAATGATGTTTTACTTCTATAGACATAAGAAATAAAAGATATGTGAAAGACTAAATGTTGAAAAGTTGAAATTCTAAACAATAATAATAATATAATATAAACTACTGTTGGTGCATCTTGTCCCCCTGGGGACAAATAAAGTTTTCTGAATCTGAATGTGAATCTTGCCCTATGGTGGCTCTACTTTTCTGAACCTCCCCCTGACTTACAAAAATCAAATACACATTACATATCTTAAGAGTATTAGAGATAAGTTTTTATTTTAGTTATATAATATGGTTGTCTAAATGTATTTATCATATAAATAAATACATTTAAAGACATCTGATCAAAAAAAAGTGAATGTTAGTGTTTAATGACTTTAAAGTGTCAAAAGGTCACTGCAGTTACATCCACACTCATATGTTTCCAGGTTAACTTTACCATCCACTGTTTTATTGGAATATTAAAGCTATAACTGACAAAGTGTAAGTCTGAGTGATCTAGACTTCATTTGAAAGAGAACATCTTCCAGTTTCTGAGTTTATTATGTAGCTGAAACACAAGCTAAACTTCATCAGCTGAAATGTAACTCTAGCCCTCTAATGGGTCACCAGTGACCTTGTGAACATCAAAAGGTTTAAAACAACATTTCAATATCAAACCAATCTCCTTGTACACATGTGTTTTCACTGTGTGTCAGAAATGTTGAAACATTCTAACACACCTGAAACACAGGTACCTGATGACAATACAGGACATAGAACCTGAATTACATAAATAATTCACCTCTTGTGAATGTAAGTCACTAGTGTTATGATGAACAGCAGGATTTAATTGTGTGACAGTTCAGAATAGAGATACGGATAGAGTCAACCTCTATTCAGTATCATATTGAACTTACAGGTGGTCCTGCTTTTCTCTCAAAGGGTAATGTGTACAACTGAAACGATTCATTGACTGGATTAAAAAAAATATTCAATGTCAATTTTCCTGAATCGAAGCTTCATTTCCATATATTTGCTGCTTCTAAACACTGGCTCCACTGTTGTGTGTCACACGGAAATGTATTGTGCCATACATGATGCCAGGATTAACACAAACAACATGGAGCATAGCTCAGAAGAAACAAGGACAAGAAGGCAGAAACCGTCTATATCAGGGGTGTCAAACATAAGGCCTAAGGGCCAAAACCGGCCCGCCAAAGGTTTCAATCCAGCCCGCAGGATGAATTTGCCACATGTAAAAATTATACTAAAGATTTTAAGAGTCAAGGGTATCAAACTAAATTTTGTTCCAAACTCAAAAATTTTAACAATAGTATGCCTGTTACGAAATGATTAGTGCCTTTGTAAATTCCCTGTGATCTGTAAGTTGTAAAACACATGTGTAAATGATAAGTTCATGCATAATGTTGTTAAACTTGTACTTATTATTTTTAAGAAATGTCAGTTTTTTTAGGTTATTCACATTTTTTTGTGAAAGGATAGTTTGTAAGTATAAACATTTTCATGATTTAATTTTACTGTTTTACACTAAAACAAAGAGGAAAATTTTGGAGTTGTCATTTATAGGTTTTTATGCAATATTTTACTGGTCTGACCAATCTGAGATCAAATTGGGCTGAATGTGGCCCCTGAACCAAAACGACTTTGACACCTGTGGTCCATATGTTCACTTTTCTTCATTGGATTCATCACTTACTCCTTTAAATTTTTAAGCTTTCACAGAAACATCACAAATAATTGACTTTATTTTTATCAGTTGTAGGTTAGTTCCATCTTAAGTTGTTAGTAAGTTAGTAAGTTGGATACAAATGTGCTGAATACTGCAACGTCCACATTGTTTGAAGATGTCATTTGACTTGTTTGTTGTTGTTTATATCTAGATATCTTTATATACATACTTTTAGACTGTTGTTGTTATTGTTGTTTGTTGACAAGTTCTCATTTTCAGACATGTCTTTTTCACATTTTTACAATTTTTTTCTTGCCAATTTAAATAATTGTTTAATTAAAGCAAATTAAAGAAATCAGCTGATTAATTAATGGATTAATTGATTCCAAAATAACCAATAGCTGTAGCTCTAGCCATGTGACAGGGATGCTACAAATCAGGGATCGACATTTATTGACTAATAGGAGCCAGTAAAGTTAGTGTGTCATTTCTATATTTTTTTTTCCTCCATCCACATTACAACACTATCTCAGAGCTTACAAACTGAATCACGGTCAACAATGTTTCCAAAGCTTTCCAGGCCATAACACTCAAGTAGTTTCAGTGTAAGTTGGGATGTGTTCCAAAGCAAAACAAGTAGATTGGACCTTTGTCTCCAGTGTTTACTTCATACACCACCCAACTCATTCCATCTTTACTTAATCTGTGTTCTACTGAATCAAAGAAGTGCTCTTGATCCCCCACAATCCCTTGTGTTTTGTATATGGGAATGTTATTTTCTACTTCTTACAAAACTCAGCAAACGATTCTAGAACGCTGACCTCAAGTCAGAATATCACAAAACACAACATTATTGTATAAATATGCATGTGTGCACAAAAAAGTCACAGAGGAAACATTATTCTGACATATTGTAACACAATGAGCTCTAGTGCAAGAGAAGTGAAAGTCCATATTGTAGTTTATTTTTTGCAAATTCTGTGCAGGACATGTTTATGCAGGATAGTCTTGATCAGACCAAAAGTAGAATTTAAAAGTGACTGATTTTAGGCACAGAGTTACATTTGAGTCATGTTTACATGTAGTTTAGATTGTGTTTCAGCTACATGTTTACAACATAAACTAGAAGACGTGTCGTTTTAGATGAAGTCTTATGCATGCACATTGGCCTCATTCCTCTCACAGGGATCCATGAAAAGCGTGGACAGGAAAGATAACTGCAAGAAAGGTTGTAGTCTTCCAGCTGGCAATCCTTTTCACTGACTACATTATTTATTAACTTTTATTTAAAACAGGAAAAAGACTTGTTGAGATTAAAAATCTCTTTTGCAAGTGTTCTGGTCAAGACAGCAGCAGCAGAAGTTACAGAAAGTAAAAATTTCATCCATACATCCACACCAAAAATATGCATACAACACAGTAAAATTCAATTCTAAAACCATACATAAAACACCAAACTAAAAACATATATAACACCACCAATAATTTATACTAAACTATACGTCCTTAAAAGCATCTCAAAGCAGACCTTGAGTCAATGAATTAGAAAAACATCTACATCCAGATTTATTGTTTTCCCATTCATTTAGTGGAACCAGAACATTTAAAAGCTGTTTTTCCCACTTCTGTTTTGACTTTTGGAACACAGAGATAACAGATCCTGGGACCAGAGACTACAATTATTAAAGTCATTCCAACAGATGTAGACATGAACTGCAGAAAAGGGCATTTAAGATCTGTTTTTAAGCTATAAATTATGCTTTTATGCTGTAATAGTGGTTCATTTACTAAAAAATGATTAATTTTCTGTTGTTTATCAGTTTGCCTCAGTATGCATTCATTAGATCAAATGTAGTAACTTATCAGGACCAACAACTGAAATCACTGGGTTAATGGTTATGGATGACAATGACGTTGAAACATGAATGGATACTGGCAGTGGTGAGCGCCAGCATCAGCCAATTATAGGCAAGTACAGAGAGACAGAGCTGTCAACAGAATGACAAAAAGTTCAGGCATTAAGTATTAGTTTGAAACATATTTAAGAGTTCTTTGATCCACACAGGGTGAACAGAAATCTGTCGTTATTTCATAGACAGACCCTTTTAATTTACACCATTAGTACAATGCATTGTGGCATCTGATGGATCTTTTTAGTCAAGCTAAATGCCCATAGTTGCTGAAACAATAACAACGGAGAGGTATCTAAAGTCTTAATCTTAAATAGGCTATAAGCAGTAAAACATAATTTTCAATTTATTGGAGAGACTTTTTCATTTATTTCAGAGAGCTAATATTGTATTCTTTTTCTTCTAAAACTATCAGTGGATCTCTGTTCAGTATAATTTTCTTAGATCTTGACAGAAAACTGAGTAATCAGACTAGATGGTCATCATGATGAGAAGAAATGTTTACTTTTATCTCCTGTGATGTCTAATTCTCCTTGAGCCATTCTGTCACAAGCCTGATCCTGATCAATCCTGGCATTGTCCAATCTTTTTGCCATTAAAGAAATGAGAGGCTACTTGCTGCAGTTAGAGTTAAATTAACATCCTGGCCAAGAACAAGTAACTGCCTGGATTTAACTAAGCAAATACTTACGGTCCTTCCATTGGTAATTACTGCAGTGGTTATACAT
>JAPQRQ010000027.1:6262989-6278524 GCA_037367365.1 Apogon talboti | reverse complement strand
ATAGAGAGAGAGAGAGAGAGAGATAGATATAGATATATAGATATATAGATAGATAGATAAAACAAATACTTAATTGAAAAAATATACTGTGTATATTTATTTTAATTTAAATTAATATTTTAAAATAGTGGTGCATGTACATATATCCTAATGGTGATATGTGGTTATAGTGCAGCTGAAAACTGACTTGGATACTGCACCCCTCCATAAAATAATTTTATCAGCTGCCACTGCTCCGAAGTGGACTTTAAGATTAAAAACCAAACCAAACTGAGGAAAATGAAGCGAACAAATAAACAAATAAATAAATAAATGAGCTAAGTAACTGGTCCAGAGTGTCTCTTTTGGGTCACTTTTGCCAGTCCCCAAGTCCGGTTAAAGGAGGCTGGGACATAAAAAAATCATTTGTTCATTTGTAGTTCTAAACATATTTAGGGTGTTTTTTACTCACTTTTTGTTTCTCCCACAATGTAATTCCTCTCCTACATCATTCATAACAATTTCATGCATTTACAATTATGCAAATTAGGTGATGACATTATTTAGCAATTTTTAGTGACTTTTAGAACAGTCAATAGATACTTTCCTTACTGAAGAGTTGGAAACACTGTCCGCATCTTTTCAATGTCAATATGAGGCCCAAATTTTCAAAATCCTATTCATTATTGACTTTAAAATTTTATTTTTAAACTTTCTGTGATGCCAAATTCTTCAGCATAATATAACATTTTTTATATGATAATCACTGACACACCATTTATTCATTTATCTATGTTGTGTACCAAGAGAGAACCCACATGGACATCAAAACTCCACATACAAAGGCCCCAGCCCCAATTATTAAAAATAAAAATATCCTGCCAGTATCAGCAGAGGTCAGGGTGTATCAGTGCAAACATGGAGTGTAACAGCTGCACAACACCCGACATTAATGGCCACCAGACCTCAATTTATCTGGTGCACAGTCTCTTTGGAGATGCCTTTATGGTTTCTGCTGGTGTATGATCCTGCTGCCAGCTTTGAGTACCAAACACAACATTCGTATAAATGTTTCTGCTTAATTCATCTTATCATTTAGTAACATTAGAGTGACTTTACTTTGAGGTTCAGAAATAAATTATAGAGGTTTGAGTTTATCATTAGTCATATTAATATCTCAATATTTTGTTCTACATTTCATTAGATTATTTTATAGACATGAAATACTACAGAATCAACCAAGGAAAGGAAGTTGGTTTGTTATTATAAAAGATATTTGCTCTCAACAGTTTTCATTATGGACCAGTCTGTAAATGTGGGTAAAAGTTCAAAACAGTAGAAATAGCTCTGCAGACTGGATGGCTCAAACAACACAGTGCAGTGTAAGACTTTGTAGATGTGTTTGCACCAGCATATGAAAGCATGTGAAAAATCTTCTGTGAATAGGTTGTGAATGATACTTAATAGAGTGAATCAAAGTACAGAGTAAACAAAATAGAATGAAGTGATGACATTGTGGTTGCAGGTTTGTTTTCTTCACCCAAACCATATCTTTTGAAAACTTAGAGTACATAGAAAGAGGAAAGGTTACAATAAAAATGTTATTAGAGACTTGAATGATGAACTTCAGCAGGTAGCAGAAGCATCAGAGACATATTCAGACATTGCAAACCACCTTGCAAGAAAACGAAGACAATATTTATTGAAACATGTTATGCAGCAGCACAAAACCACCATGTGTTTACTTTCTATTTCAAATTCAGAGAGCAGATGTTCTGAATTTGTGTGTGGTGCTTTGCAAAACAAAAAAGAGTTTTTTTCCCCCTTTAAACAAAAGCATTGTGACTGCTGAAAAAGCAGATGATCAAGTTTTGGGTGCACTTCCCCTTCGGCTCAGTCCTATTAGTTTGCAGCTGTGTGCAGCAAAGACTGGTGTGATTCAGGCAGTTTCAGGTTCCTGTGATCTTAAGCATACAGCCCAACAACTTGAAACTACCTACATCACACAGCTCCTGTGTGAACCCAGGACATCCACTTGTGGTGATGGCACTGACAAGAACTGCAGATGGAAATCACCAACTCAGCTGGTTCTGATTTTGTTCAGCCTAAACAGAGAGAAAACAGAAATCTGCCTCATTCAGTGGACGACAGTAGTTTCAAATGTAATGAAACAGAACTGAGATGCTCTGTAACTTAACACTGACAACATTAAAACAACAGATGTGAGCGAGACATCAAATTAAAGATAAGACTTGTGTTTTGCACTTCCCTTGAAGATGACATGGATAGTTTTGTGAAATGATCAACCATAACCCATCCTGCTCATCTATGTATTTCCACTGCTTGGTTTTCTTAGTTGTGTCTATTGACTCGTATATGGAATTAACCCACTTTTCATGTTTAACATTGTTACTGTGGAAACCCAGAGTTTTAAAACTATCAAAAGTCTTGACAATCTGAATTGTATGAAAGTTTATCCTAATGATGACATGATTAGCATCTGCCTTCCATAACTATCACATATTAGTCTAATGTGAGCAATTTTTGGTCAGTCTTCTCTCATAGTCCCCTTTTAACTGTTTTACTGGTTTTATTGCTTCTGTGAAATACTGAACCATTTCAGGCTGTGTCCATATCCATATTTATATTTTAATCTTAAATTATTATTACATTTTTGACTTTGGAAGAAGAAGTTGTTTCCTGAACATAGCTCAAAGTCCTTATGAAAAAAAAGTTATCCAACATAAAATGTAGAGCACATGCTGAAATTGATATGAAAAAGATCATCTTCCAGTTTTTAGAACATGTAGCCAAAACACAACCCAACAGTTAAATTTAAAAAAAGACAAATATAAAAATATAGTATGAAGTAAGAGTTGTGTTGTTGCATTAGCACTGAAGCTAAAACCATTTGTAAAGCTACTTAAGTTGGATCAGAACTTGAGAATCATAGAGCATCAGATTCAAATGGAGGATCGATGATTATGTCAAGATCAACAGAATCTCATCAACTCCCATCATTTTAGTTGGTAGAACATTAGATTATCACATTATTTCGTATTTCATTACCCAACCACCTACTTAAAGCCAGAAAAGAATGTTGGAAAAGTGGCTTGCAAACAAAGGATCAATGGTTATGTTCCCCCGACCGGCAGAGAAATTGTTGGCTGATGTGCCTTTAAGCAAGGCACTCAACCCCTCACTGCTCCGCTACTGCATGTTCGGGTACTAACACTTATGCAGTTCAGTTTCAGGGTGTTTTGCATGTCCATTTGTACATTTGTACAATATAGACTACTGTCAAATATTCTTATTCTACCCTTAGGTCCTCCTCTGTACATTTTTGTACATTTTGCTCATTTTGTTTTTTTTCATTTATTCATCATTTTGGCTGTGTTACAGCTTTTGGCATGAAATTTAACAGAAACGTTTCTTGTTAGTTGTATTTTTGAAATCCAGTGTCATTTACCCTGAGATGTGGTTTGTTTTCCCATGATGCATTTTGTACAAAAATGTACACGCACACCAAAACTGCTATAAAATCATCATACATCAAATTTTTTTCTTGCTTTTTTTTAAATAAATCTTTTAAACAACTTCCCCCTGCTCAAAACTACCAAACATTCAATGGGTTTCAAGATTTTAACCCTTTAAATGCCAGTTTAACCATTTTAATTCTGAGTGATTTATTACAAAAAAACAAAAAAAAAAATATTTTTCATAAAATAAATAATTGGTGGATGAAACATTGGTGGTGGTTAGAGCCTTGGACATGTCAAAGATTAGCAACAAAATTGATTTGATTGCATTAGCTTTTTTTCTGTAGCGTCAGATAATCCCACTGGTCACTCTTGTGTACAAAAAATGATACGCACAGAAAAACTGCTATAAAATCATCATATGTCAAAATCTTGTCTTGCTTTTTTTTCATAAATCTCTTAAACAACTTCCCCTTTGCTCAAAACAACCAAACATTCAACAGTTTTCAGAATTTTAACCCTTTAAATGCAGGTTTGATCTTTTGATTTATTACAAAAAAACCCACAAAAAATGGACTATTTTCCATACAATAAATAGTATGGTTGTGATTATAGCCTTGGATATGACATTTTTGTCATGTCCAAGGCTCAAATCACCACCAATGTTTCATCCACCTACTATTTATTTTATGGAAAATGCTGTATTCCATTTTTGGGGGGATTTTTTGTAATAAATCACTCAGAATTCAAATGATTAAACTGGCATTTAAAGGGTTAAAATCCTGAAAACTGCTGAATGTTTGACAGTTTTGAGCAAGGGGGAAGTTGTTTAAGAGATTTATTAAAAAAAAAAAAAAAGCAAGAAAAAATGTTGACGTATGATGATTTTATAGTAGTTTTGGTGACTGTGTACATTTTTGTACACGAGGGTGACCTGTGTTTTTTTTTTTTCTTGAGTAGGCCATAAGGGTTAATTTAGGTGGTGGTTAGGTAATGATATATGAAATAACCTGATATCATCTCATGTTCTACTAATAGATGTGATTGGAATTGGTAAGATTTAAATTTCTCCAAACATAAATTAAGGAAGGCAATTGAAGTGAATTTGAATCATGATTTATCTTTTTGACCAGGGACTACATTGTTGATATTTTGGTTCACTTCCATTTTAATCTCCAAGAAGATGAATTTGACAATCTGTTGGTATGCTCACAACCTGCCTGAGGCTGTTTTTGTCTTTTGGCACACAATCCAAGATACCAATTTGTAATAAACTATAAGATCTGCTGGGATGTGCAGAGTACTGAATAAAGAACACTACACAGCTTCTTTACTTCTATAAGTCTTTTTCGTCAGTTTCTGTCTCCCCAAAGACAGTGTTCAATAGCACCAGACTGTTCACATTTAGAATCAAAAGACTGAGGGAAACCAGACAGAAGTTTAATATATGCCAGGAGTCATTACAAAGTTTTACAAATAATATATCCCTGATAATTAAATTACAGTTTGACCGTCACGCAAGTACACTAACTTGGCTAAGGTTTTTATGTGACAGTTGCAAGGGCTACAGTAATGCCTTCCTCTGGTTATAATCAAATGATTAGGGTGCATGTGACTGAATCCAGCAGCAGGAGGTCAGACCGCTGCTCTAAATCACATCTAACAAGTAAAATCCCCTTAGCACCAGGTTCCTGCTTGGCTTAATGAATATCCAACTGTGTGACCTTCATACAGAAAGTTTGGAAACCTCTTGAGCTACTGCGCTATCTTCTGTTGCCGAGTTGAGAAGCAGCAAAAGGCAAAGACATATGATGAGCTTTGTGAGGAAACAAAGACAGACAGACTGATGTCAGCTTGGAGGTTGGCCAGCGAACAGAACAAGTTTCATATGGGAGTCACATCGAGTGGATTTAGTAGATGAAGGTGCCTGTGAAAGAGAGGAGCAAAGATCAGACATCATCAAAAGAAAATGTTCCGAGCCCTCCTAGGCATGAGAAAAGACAGCCCGACCTCACCAGGAAGACGCCGATACTGGTTGGTTTTTGGAGGGACTTAAAACGACCAGTGTTGACATACCTCTGGCAATGGTATGGCAAACACTTGCGGTTTTATGAATGAATGCACGCTAAAGACGTCGGTCAGGTGACGTCATTAACAAGGAAAAAGGAGGCAACTGGGGATGGATATGACAGGATAGCTCAGTCTATGGACTAAAACACAGGAGACCATGATTCATGACCTATTGCATGATGTAGATGATCATTATGTAGGTTTCTCTTTTTAGGCTTTACCGTGATCTTTCCCTAACCCTAACCTGCTAGCTTACCTTAGCCAGGACATTGCCACAGACTTATTATCATTATAGCTTTTATACTTTTTACGGAGGAATTATTTTTATTTTTCCAAGACCCACTTTAAGTTTTTTGGATGAAACAGAATTGGATAATAATGAAAATCTCAGGGTGTATGTGAAACACAACAAACATATAAAGAAGAAAATATTTACATAACAGGACAAGGTCAAATAATGAAAAGATTCAAGAACATGAAAACAAAGAGATACCAAAGGTCAAATGTGACACGGAGATTCGGGTTGAAATAAAAAATATAAAAATATTATATATTGTAATTGCATTTTTGTTGTAATTTTGTGGGGCAACCCTATGTTTCTGTTGCACACATGTTGGTTATGACTTGCATTCAGGGTTTAAACTTTTTGGCTACTCTGTAAGTGGCAGGTGAATTAAGAAAATTTGAGGCCCAAAAGTATTTTTTACCTGTCATCAAACAGTGACCAAAACTTCTCTTATCGGAGAGATTTAAGCGCAGATAAGGCTAATGTCTGTTTTTGTGTTTTTACACAAAAAGTGTTTCAATAAGTGTTTCACACAGCAATTTAATAGCAAACATCAGTTCAAATGTATTTGCTCAGTGTGCAGTCTGCCCACCTACTAATCTTTACACCGTACACTGGTCACATAGATCTATCTTAGCTTACACATACATAATAAAGAGGGTTTTTTTGCAACTTTACACACATTGCATTAAAATATTTTATTTACTGGCCACCTGCTTACAATTCTAGTCCCTGCTTCCATATAATCTTCTCCAAAAATAAGCCTCCCTATGACAGTTTAAGATTTAAGCGTGTTAAAAATGTATATTTACAGGCTGGCCAAAAAACTCTCACACCCTAATATTTTGTATATGCAGTATCATAACATTTATTTCCATCATTTTTTGGACACCATTCATCTGCCTCTCTTCTCACTCTGGAACAGGGTCAGTCTGGACTCATAAGACGACATGACTTTATCCATTGAAACACAGAAAAATCTTTACGTTCTCTATAAAACTGTTGGCTGTTTAAGACATGAGAAGCTCCTCACTGCATCAGTTAAAGAACTTGTTGCATCTGAAAATTATTAATCCCTGTAGTAAATATCCAGTGTAAGGATCTGAACTATGTCTGTCAAGGAGGGGGCATTTTTTGGCTAGGCTGTGTAGCTCTGCCATCTCTACCTCTAACTACCCTCCAAATTTAGAAAACCTGTGGCCAACAGTTTTCAAAAACAAGGCCATTTATGGTCCAAAATAATCTAGGGCTGTCAAACTAAGTTTAGTTCAGTCCAGTATGATCTGAAGTGAGTCAGACCAGTAAAATCAGAACATAATAATATATAAATCTCAACTCCAAACTTTTCTCTATGTTTAAGAGTGAAAAAAGTAAAAATACATTATGAAAATGTGTACATCTACAAAGTATCCTTTAAAAAAATGTGAATAACATGTACAACCATAAACAAACTGAAATTTCTTCAGAAAAACAAATACAATTTTAACAATATTATGTCTCAGATTATCATTTACACATGCACATTAGAACTTACAAGTCACAGTGAATCTACAAATACACAAAACATTTAGTAACAGGCAGAACGTTAGTAAAATTCCACTTACTTTTCTTAAGACATTTCAGGTTGTTCATATTTGTTCAGGTTATTCACATTTTTTGTGAAAGGATAGTTTACAAATGTAAACAGTATGTTGTCAGTATTTATTGGTTATCATAATAGTATTTTACTGAACTCAACCTACTTGAGATGGAATTGGGATCAAAGTGGAACCTGAACTAAAATGATTGTTAATATCTTCCATGTAATTTTTGCATTTCACAAGTTCATCCCACTGGCCACGTTGGACCTTTAGGTTCTTGGCCTGTGGAACCGTATGTTTGACGTGATGTAAAATAATAATCTCAGATTTATATACAACTCTGTTTCATTTCCTCATCTAAAACTAACAGCCCTCAGTATAAATGAGTTAAACAGATGACAACAAAAAGGACAGACTTTCCAGGAGGTAAAAACCTTCCATTGGAGTATCTTTTGTTGACCGCAAATAAGGCAATAAGGGGCAATAAGGCAGCTGTAAAACCACACTATGCAGTAGTATACACCGCGGGTACAACCACCTCCTCCACTTCCTCCAAACACCAATAAACTGGTTGGTCAATTACCCCTGTGGAAGAAAGTAAAGGTGAAGAGACAGACTGCTCTTTAGGTGCAAACAGATGCAGAAAAAAGAAGGAGTCGGGACATGAAGACGAGCAGACAGGACGGAGATGAAGATGGAGACAGTGTGGCGCTGCCGTCTCAACATGGTGCCTGCTGCCTGGGAACTGAATCTGTCATGCCTTCTTCCCTTTTATGATTCACTCTATCATCCGTTTGTGCATCCATTTCCTCTCCTTGTTTACTTCCTTCTGTCTTCTCCTGCTCTTCACCACTATTTGCTCTCCTCGCCTTTTCTATTTTCCTCTCCACCAATTTATAGTCGCCTTTTTAGCTCGCTTGTCCTTTCTTTTCCTCTGCTCTCTCCTAACAAACAGACAGCAGCTGGCTATTGCAGCAGCAGCGGCAGAGGCAGAGGAAGCTTTCAACCATGTGTTCCTGATCAAAGCTCCTCATTGAATTCCCCATGGGTTGCTTCTCATGCAACATAACGACCAGCAGTGTCACTTTTTAGCCTGCGATGAAAAAGGGTGATGGTCAGGTTTGGGGGCACATAGCTCTGTTGCTGAATTGTGGAATTTCTGCAAAGCCCCCAAACAGGACAACACTACACTACTTGGTAAGTTTATTTAGAATGTATTAGTGCTGATGCTATGCTTATGGTGCTATGAAATTTAGATCAGTGATGAAACAAAAAAATAATTATTGACCATTCAACTTGTGAGGAAATACACAGACAAGAGGAGCATTTACTGCAACTATCACTGCTGCTGAAACTGAAGAGTGAAGGCTTTGTGATACAGCCAAGCACTTTTAGACAGGGCAAACAATCCTGCAGCCAATGAGCCTCTGTACTAATGCTGTGACTAACAACTATGACCAATGAAAGATGGCACAACAAAGAACCAGAAAAATAAAAAACAATCTGGAGTTTTACAGCAACTGTTCTCTTTAATACATGTGTACCACCACTTTGGAGTTTATGAAATATCTATAAAAGGGGTATATTCCTGGTTCTGCATCTAGCAAGTCAATTATATTCATCCTAAACTAGATTAGGTAAAAAATGGCTGAAGAATAACCTGAACCAATGCCTTTGTTGGTTTGAAAGGATAGATCTTTTAACATCCAATCTTTTCAAGCTCGGTAAGTTTTACCTTTGAGCCATTTATTATCTGATGTGATGTAGTTCATCTTTCAGCCACGTTAAAAGCAGAAACTAGATGTTCCATTTCAGATGAAGAATAATGCATGCAGCCTTAAAATTCCTCTGTTATAACCCTAATCCTAACCCTAAAATGAATGTTTAGAGTTTAAAAAAATCTCCTTTATATTTCACAGTCTTTTAGAGGAAGTATTCTGTACCATCTGTATGATACGGAAGTAGAACTCAGAAATAGAAAGTCTTCAGCTCTCACAGGAAATATAACATCAGGAGAGCCATTAACATATTTCCCACAGACTCAAAGAGAATTGGGAAATAAACTATGAATGGACACGTACAATCTGGTGCTGCTGCCAATTTGAACCCTGGTACATCATAACCATTGGAGAAACAGCAACATGTCTGCTTGTACATTTAGGGTGTTTGCATTCATTAACACAAATTTAAACAATTGAATGTAAATGGGTTTGTGTGGCCGAGAAAGAAGAGAAAAGGCAGATTCAAGGAAAATATAAAATGGTTTATTGCTGCATAATGAAAGCATGTGAAGCAAATGGAAGGGCTTAAAAATGCTTAATCACAGTTCAACATCTCCATTATGTAGGCTGGTTTATTTTAGAGAAATTGCATATGGTGCGGTGATGACAACTGTGATGAGCTAAATGCATCAATACAACATCTCATCATTCCAGCTCAAAACACACACTGGCCATAGTGAAAGGTATTATACAGAGGCCATACTACACCAACAATACTTCACAGAGGATTCCCAAATATTTAAATGAAGTCATGCTAGGAAATCAAGTGTGTAACATTATAATTCAAATGACTGTGGTAGAAACAGAAACCTCAGCAATGCAAACAGAGGAGCATATTTGCAAATTACAATATCTTCTCATGAAAAGTATTAAAGTATAAAGACATACATTTTCCAAATTCCTCAACGGTTTGGCGTTTTACTTAATTTCACTCATGCAGATTTGATGCTGAACAAATTATTATACAAAGTATTGTATCACTAATGCTTTTAAATATGTTCTGGCTCAGTAAAATGGCCATTCAGTTCCGTCAATATTTACGCATAGTAAAAAGTAAACAGCCTTTAAAATGGAAAAAGTAATGATTTGACATTTTTATCTTTATGGACTGATAACATTTATTTGCATCATTTATGGGAAAAAAATACGTGTGCAACTTGTGGGTAGTATACACTTACATTTAGAAAATTTTAATGTGTATTTAATGGAGAAGATTCGATATTTGTTTATTGCTGGCCTGAAAACAAAATATATGAATTAATTTGGGCGTCAGGATTTCAATCGGCATCAGTAAATTTAGAAGCATTTGGTCATAAAAGTTGAGAATTGTGCAAATATGAGATCGAACCTAACAGCCATATCTCTATGTTGGATAATCATTACTAAATGTGTTAAATGCCTGTTGGTGTGTTAAGTCCCTGTCCTAATAGTGTAATAAAACGAGCAGAAATCAAAGCCGGGAAACAACGTGAAGTCTCCGGAAAAGCTAGGCACGAACTCACCATTAGACGAGGTCACACGGATTCACTCATGGTCACCTGCAGAAGAAATGAAAGTAAATTTATTGTGGAAAAATGAAATTAAAACGTCTTGAATTAAAGAGGCGTGTGCCGCAAGTAAGTTGAAACACCAGTACATTTCCAGCTTCGCTATTATTTGTTTAATACTTTAGATATCCCTGGAATTTAACGCAAAGTTAAGTATGTATTTTTTCATAAAAGAAAGAGAGCGATCCATCAAGAAATTAAAGTACAGTCTCGTCACTCATCCATCACCTTTTCTCTTGGTCATAATCTCCAGACGTTGTTTTTATTTCTCACATGGCTGATGCCTTCACCTCACTTTGTCCGTGGGAAATAGTGATAATACTAAGAGAGTAGGCTCAGCTGGTTCGGGTCTTCAGGTTTTAAAGTGTGACTGACGGATACCAGGCTGCGGCACGCTACCTGAAGCGCCTTTAGGCAAACAGTACGTGCGTTCGTGCACCTCGGAGGTTTGGAGGTTTTATAAAACTGCGGCGAAAAGGCCAAACCGTGCATGTTGACTTAATTCTCTCACGCTGTTTTCTTCTTTTCTGTTCCTTCATCCCGCGCGTAATCCATCCTGCGCCTGTTTCCCATCAGCCTCTCAGATGTGTGAGGTAGGTGGATGCGTCCTGACCTCCACCTGTGAGCTCTGTTCTCATCTCCAGGCGGCGCTGTCGGCCCAGGTACTGCACCTATGTGGACAGAATACTCCAGGTCCAGCTCCATGGAACACAGGGCGGCTTCATAAGGGTTCCGGAGACGGCAAAGAAGCGCCGACACTCGAGCAGTCCGGGCTTATGTGTCCGGGTTCCCCTGGAGGAATCGTCTTAAATTTTTCTGACATTGTTATGTTCGAAACCTTGAAAAATAGCGGAGAAGTGTATATTAGGCTACGAAAAATAAATCTGAAAAGAAGTATAATAATAATAATAATAATAATAATAATAATAATAATAATAATAATAATAAGTAGTAGAAGAAGAAGAAGAATCAAATTAAAAATGCGAACAAAACCCATCAATTATTATTTCTACTACTGCGATTACTATTTTTTTCAATGGTTATTAATATCAGAATCAAATCGGGCTGCACCTAAGAATTATTTTCATTGTTTATTAATCTGTCGGTTCACCGTTTGGTCGATAATATGTCAGTGGAAATCTTTCCAAAACCCAAGAGAACAGAATAAAGATACTATTTATTTATACATATGGCGTTGTAGAAAATTGGCGTATTTTAGAAGCAATTGGAAAAAAGTTTACTTTTTTCCCCACCTATAAACTAAAACCGACGATGGATATAGTCAAATACTCAAAAAAAACAAAAAAAAAACGATCACAGCTATTTTTGTGGAAACATGGATTGTCATGCAAGCGTATTATAATTTTAAGGTGATACTCCGTTATTCTTCATTCAGACATGACGCACATGACTCAACGCAGAGACAGTTCTTTCTTTATGGAGAGTTAGTAGAAATCCAAGTATTAACACACACACGTACATACGCGTGTTTTACGCATGTATTTAGGAGGCATTACACTGAGTCATATTTAAGCAAACCACGACATGCCATAAACCGAACCCCAACGTCGACTCTAAAATAACTCTAAAACCTCCAAATATGTAGTCATGTTTTCAAAGACTTGAATTAGTCTAAGTAATATGAAGTACTCACTCACTTTCTCTCTCTCTCTCTCTCTCTCTCTCTCACACACACACACACACACACACACGTACACAAAACAACAGAACACACAGAGCCATTCCCATAAATAGATAGGCTACTGCGAACTAGCAACAATTCTCATCAAAGAAACAAATAACATGTTTTTTTTAACTATCAAATTTTACAGGTATAGAAGATAAGATGTATGACATATTTAGTGCGCAGGATCACCTCAGGAATTCAAGCCAAATAGAAATAACGTCCATAGAACGTGTTACAGGCCTGTCATTTGTATTTTTCCCAGGAGTATTCATTATCAGTGTAGAACTATAATAAATAATATCACAATAAATTACAGCTTGCTCTTCTTGCCCACCTTTTTCTCCTGCTTATCATTATTATTTGGCGATTATAAAAAGAGTGGAAAGCAAATATAAGTAACTGAGAGTAAAGCAGTGGGCACACTAAACCTCAGAGAATTGGACTGTAATTACACTGGACATTGGCGAATTGTTGCTTACGCAGCACAAGTGCATTATCTACTACACTGCATTTTATTTAAGTATGAGAACGTGTTTGAGTTTCTCTCTCAATGCTGAGTTCATCCACACGCACAACCACGTCGTCGTCCTTCTCCTGCCTCTTTATCCTGAACTAAAGCCTCCTCCTGCCGAGCAGAGGCGACTCTCCCAGCACGCAGCCTGATCTCCAGACCTACTTTACGGTTCTTTGTATTTCCGAGCGCAGACCGAGGTGGTTTGAAATAGAAACCTACTCTTTAATAAGAAGAATTTACGACAACGTGCGCCCCATACCGCCGAGTAGATAAGGTTACAACATGGAATTTCTGCTCTGCGTCTCCAAACCCTGTGGCCTGCGTTACGCACCGCCGCGTGTTTTATTTTGCACCAAAGGTTATTAAGTTTGTGCAGATAAAAACACATCTGCATAATTCTGTGTAAGCATTAGTTCTCCCTGAACCATGTTTGTTATAATTTTGGAATTATTTCTAACTCAGAAAAGCTTAGATGCAAACACAGCATTTCAAGTTTCTGTTCTATCAAATACCATTAATCCATCGATCAGCAGAGAAATGTATCAAAATCGACAGCTTCTAAGAACTGGTGTGCATAACGTTTTAAAGAAAAACAGGCAAACATCTCTGACTTCAACTTCTTAAGTGAGAGTATTTTTTGGTTTCATTCCTCTGTGACTTGTAAATTGAATATCTCTGAATTGTGGATCAGACAAATCCACTGAACGCGTCACCTTGTGTTTGGCTACTTTCTTTTCTTTCTTTCTTAATTCTGCCATTTTAAGAAGTGAAAACTACCTGACAGTGAAAACTAACGGACAGCAGTTAGTAGAAGTTGTAGTATTCACACACTTGTAGTGCAACATCCAAAAAACATTCAGCCCAAATTCCAAATCTACATTTTTCTTCACCCACACTATAAGTAGACCTACAACAGTGTAGGAGCAGACTGACATCTATTTGATGATTAAGTACCAAAAAATGTGTTTCTAAAACGGTTGAGGGAGGAGGAAGAAGTCTAAATTCATACCAAATGTGTGAAATCTCCTGCCATTTTGAAAGTTTCTTTACGATGTTGGTCTACGGAGCTACGAACTTCACATTCGCAACATTTTCAGACAAGTTAAAACCAGCGTAGTAATCCATGGTCTTTAGGGCTGGATGAATGTCCTGCAGTTTCAAAAATAAATCCCTGTACAATACAAATATTTATTCAACATGAAAGACCTGATCCATGTTCTTGTTTCGGTTTGGGGGCAAAATTGTTATTTATGTCTTTAATGTATCTTGGGCTATGGTTTATTATGAGCAACTGTACTATAATATGTGAATAATATGTATATATGTACAGAATAAGTAATATATAGAGCAGATTCTCTTTTAATATTTTCATGTTTCACCATTGAATGTTTCTGCCTGTCTTTCTGCGTTTTGTTTTTTTGTATTTTGTTGCTGTACACACTGCAAGTTCCCTTAAATTATATATTATGCTAAATAATATCTTTTTTTATTAGCCTGACACTACATCTACATCTTGAAGCTCCTCATGCCCCCCCCCCCCTTTTTTTTTTTTTAATGGTCTATGACGGTGCAGGAGGCTGCTTCTGTTTCTTCTGCTGCTGCTGGAGAACGGGAAGAAGGCAATTCAACCCTGCAATAAATTAATTTCAGGGAGAAAGACGTGGAGGGGGTAAAATGACTCTCTTTGTCTTTAAGAGCCCACCATAAAAAAGAGAAAGACATGAAGAGAAGTGTTAGGCAGACAGGAAGGAGAGACGCCATCACCTCCAGTCTCGTCTCCAGACCAAACAGCCTCGGACATGACTTGCCCTCTGTCCATGTCCACAGCTCGTCCTGTTCCATCTGTTTGTCCTGAGTCTCCTCCCATTTGTTTTCATCGGTTCGTCGTCCATCTCGACTATATCTACTGGTTTTAACCCGCTTCGGTCATTTGATTTGAGCGCTTTCATCATCCCAAACTCTTATTTTGTCAACCTCTTGTCATGTTTCCTTCATTTCTTTATTTTCACACACCCCTGTCTAATTTAACCCAGCCTCCCCTCCCTCCCCTCCTCCCAAACCCTCCCCTCTTTCACTCTACCTCTGTGGTTCCGGTACCGCCGATTGGGTCCTTCCTCTTCTCCCCCTGTGGATGTTTTGTTTTTTTAAGCCGAACAGCATCTAATCCTCGGGTTGTCTTGTCACGCAGAAACATCCACCATTTCCTTCTTTTCTCCTCTCTTTAAGGTGTCGCTGTCATCTACGGGGAGGCTCGAGGAGATCTGCAGATGGCGCAAGGTCTCCACCGGAAAAAATGTGTGGGGTGCTGGAACCTACAAGTGGAACAGCTGGAACTACAGATCCGGCTCTGTTGGACTTTTTAAAGCAATCCGGCAGGGCTATTACTCCCCACTCTCATGTTATTGGACAGACAGCCCCGTTATTATTCTGGTACACTTGACTGTTTTGACTTGATGCAGTGGGTGTGGGAACTTGTGAATGGCATTGCGATCCATCAAAGAGTTAATGGAGACCTGCGCTGCCTGTATGCGCGTCCTGCGCTCTGACATTGCCCGGGAAACATTTGCAAAAGGAGGGTGTGTGTGTGTGTGTGTGTGGCCTCTTAACTTCAT
>JAPQRQ010000027.1:6238179-6251713 GCA_037367365.1 Apogon talboti | reverse complement strand
TTTGAACAACATTTTTGGCTTGGTTTTATAAGTTTCATTATTTTTATTCTGCAGACATTTTACTCGCAGACCAGTGTTATTTCAGGACAGAACATCTAGTTTTTTAGACATAAAATCTGTGATTGATTTGACTGATCTGTGGATTGCATGATTTTCCATCACTTCTGGTATGGTGTTGTTTCAACTGAAACCTCAGCGAAGGTGATACTAAAAATGAATGATGATGGTTACTACCTGGTGGTACCTGCACTCACACAATAGAAAATTTAACAAACCCATGGTGAGTGGAAAAGTGATCTTAATATTGGACTAAGAGAACATAGAACTTTATTTCAAGATTGTGCCTACAGGGACATGACTAAGTAGCCTATGCCTTGCCTGATTTATTTGTGATGTTATATATACATCGTCCTCCTTCAAAAGGAATCAATAACATGACTCATATCTGATAAGGAAGAAGATAGGGCACATATCACCATGTAACAAATAAATCCACTTTCCAACAGCATTTTCAGCTTCAATATAAATGCATTGAAGGCATAGATTATATATAAAGATATACATTTCACCACCATTTCCTTCCACTGTGATTAAATGAAGCCAAAATCCAACACTCACAGCAGCTGTCATGTTGTTGCTGCCTTAACAGTTCTAGCTCACATGTCTGACAGATTCTGCACTGTGACTGGTCATTACAACTGTCAATTATTTGTTTTTGCAAGGTAATGTTTATGTTCTTATTTACAATTAAAACAAACCGATAACAAAAATGATGATTTGATTGCAAATCAGTCTCATGAAATCCACCTAAAAAGACTGAAATCACTTTTGGCATAAAAAATGATTGGATGTGATTTTTTAGTTTGTACATGGTCTCATAGAATAACATGGATGTGGTAGGATTCATGAGCTATACAGATTCTCATTCAAGACAGCACATATCAATTCATAGGGTAAACTTGGACTTGAAGCAGTATTAGTGACACATGGGGTAGGAGTCACTTTTTGATATAGTACTATTCCAAAAGACATCTAGATAATGGATCATTTAGGCATAAAAACATCTTGGTTAGGGTTGAAATGGGACTTGAACTCTGGTGTTTAAGTCCACAAACAGCCACATTGTGTCAATGTTTTCAATTCCATACATCTAAAGGCTTATAGTGACTTGTATGTGGTCATCTTCGCATCGTACGTTTACGCCAAAAAGTCATGACCAACTGGTAAAATACAAGAATGGGTTTATCATGCAGGAGGTTCGGACACTTTGCCTTCAAATATGATGAGTTCTTACACTGTCCATCTTTATGTAAAATCAATTTTGGAAAACCAGATACACATATTGTCTTCTATTAAAAATGTCCATATTAACACATAAATACCAAAACATCTACTACGAACCAAAAGCATCTTCCGATCTAAAATGTTTAATAACTTCAGAGCCGCTACTCCAATCAATACATGTAAATAATTGCTGTAAAATGCAGCTTGTCATCTCTTCATGGTTATTAGATATGACCCATTTGGATGTTCAGAGGCTCTGTACTGAACGTGAAAACACCATCATCTTCTACAACATTGATTCTCCAGTAAAACACATGGAGTTGGATCAATGACAGTGGATGGACACACTGGGTTGATGTTCAGTTAATGATATATTTTGTTGAAAAAGTAATTTTTTCCTTCAGTTTTCTCTGATTTGATATAATAACCTTTTAATTTACTCTGAGATTTTATGAACATCTACATGATCATTGAATGAAATATAGGAAAAAAACATGATTTTCACTGAAAAAGGAGGATAATAATATTATAAACAATGATGATAAATACCTTGGGAAAGACACAAATCTCATTTGGAAGTTCTGACAAAAATAGTTGTGGGTCTTTAAGGATTAAAATTAGTATGATTAAAGGCTAATTTTTAATTGATTGCAGTTAACTGAATCACTAATGCTTTTTCACATGGATGTTAGTAACTTCAAAAAAATAGAAATAAAAATATCTATACACTTTGTCATGAATTTTAATGATCTTAAAAGCAATTGTCATTTTGTTCTAGTGGTAACACAGCTAACTGGTTTGGCCAAAAACCAAACCCAAACCACATCAAACTACATCGTAACCTTTAACGTTTGACTTCAGTTTTCAGAACCCACTCATAGGGTTATTATATAAATGCACAACATTTTAAGATATTACTACAAAAGCATTGTAGTCCAGACAGAACCATAAAATATTAGTAACAAGTTAACAATAGTATGTTGTGTACAAATATGAAAACATCCAAAGCCACAAACCAGTACTGTTTAGTTGTAAAAATATGACTGGTTACATCATTAAAGCAATAAGTCATTGTATTTTATGCCCTTAGATATTTAAGGGGAACATGAAACAAGCAAAAAATTCTAGCAAGAAACAAACTGTGTCCTGTTGTTTAGTCTTCTACACATGTGGTGAAGCTGCATGTTAGGAGCTCATTCCGCCAAAGCCAGATGTTTTCTTCTGGACATGTGGTCTGTTGAAAATAGCAGAATCACAATAGCAGAGATGTTTGCTGCACTGCCAAGCATGTCTCCCCTTCAATTATTTAAACATTTTCATGAGTGTGGGGGCAAAAATCTGGACGGGTCCACAGATCTGTGATGGTAACACACAATGAATTCATAAAAGGCGTTTTTTTGGGGGGGGGTTTTCAGCGCTTGTGAGCACATGTTGCACTTCATTTGCAGTGCAGCTGTACATAAGACATGAATTCTAGAAGTCTTCCTTATCTGAGATTCAGTACATTATGCAAAACAAGCTTGATACAGATAGAGTTATTGATCAATAATTTATAAGAATCACTGGTGACGTTCTGATGGATTATTGTCAAAATTTTAGGTATGCCACTACTTAATAAAAACTCACATTCTGTAGGTAAAAGTAGCAATCAAACACTAAACATATAAAATACAGCATTTAAAATAAAATACACATGCGTCATAGGTCCAAACCTTTGTTTTTGAGTATTCCCTATGAGAAGGTGGTCTAAAACATCCTGAAATCTCAGAAATGCTTTGAGAAAATCCTCAACTCAGAGGTGAACTGACTTGAATTTTGTGATTAAATGTCAAAGGTCAAGGTCATGGTTTTGGTCAACATTATACCAATAAGATACTGACTGAATGTGGTCATAAATGACCAGAAATTACCTGGGATTATTCAAGATATTCTCCCAATGACTCCTAATAACTCACAGTTGTGCAGTTTCTGTTGTGGAATAAATAAAAGACCTTGCAGTGTGTAGTTAAGATCAGCAGGTGGCACTGTGTTACAACAAACCAAGAAAAACACCAGGATAAAAGAAAACATTTCAATCAAAAGAAGGAAAATGTGGTTTAATGTCATAATAAGTGTGAAATAATGTTTAAATAATTGTCTACTCATTAAAAATATTGCCTTTATCAGTGTTTTATTGCGAGAAATTAATATTTAGATCATATGCCTTCAGATCAGAAATTAATTAAAAATATGTTATTTATAAAGGTGGAAGATTTCATTTGAGTTCAAGCTTTAAATGTTGTATTTGATAAAGATATTATATGATGCTGAAGCTATTACATCATGGGTATAATGTAATGCTTTTATTGATTTGACTGATGGGTTTCTTGTGGAGTCATTTTCAGAGCTCAGATGCACCCAGTCATTTCCATTTTTAAGGTGAAAGGCACTTTGTCTTCCCTCTTCCATCACCATCCATGTTTTCTTCATTTCCGTCTCCCAGGATGCACCCCGTTGTCCAGCAGCCTCAGCTCTTTTACGGTTGTGTATTTCACCGGCTCTTTTTACTGCCACCGACAGACAATTAAAGTCTGCTGAACACACGCTCGCTGCCCGTCAGCAGCCCGTCGTTCCATAAAACTGGCTCTCTGTGAAAAACGAGCAGAGACAGAGAGAGTAGAAGCAAATAGAAAACCCACAGCGATCAGGGTTTTATTCTGAGGCCTATAAAAATCAAGGACTCCACCAGCCCACCCCAGATAGGTTTGGTTTGACCTTGAGATGAGCCAAACTGTTTTCCCCTGCATCCTACCTGACCTGGGCACCTGGACATCAGCAGGAACAGCCCCAGGTCCTGTAACAGTCCCTTTACTAATATACTGTACTACTATACATACTTCAGTCCATACTGACATGAAGTGAAGTTCACGAATAAATGCTGTTGCCTCTGACAGGACTAGACAGAAAATACTTGTTTCGCTAGGATCTGAGCCCAAATTTCAGAAGGTCTACCTGCTTGCAGTGTTTCCAACTCCTCAGTAAGAATGTCTGCCCAAGAAGTTGGTAAATGGCATCATCACTTGATTTGCATAATTGGAAATGTGCATGTAATTGTAATGAATGATGCAGGAGACAGGAATAACATTGTGTTAGAGACAAAAAGTGAGCATAAAAACACCCTAAATATGTTTAGAACGACAAATGTCCGTCAAGTCTTGTTTTGTTTTTGTTTTAATGTTTTAACCCTCCTCCTTTATCTGGGATTGGGGACCAACTAAGTGACCCAAAAGAGACACTCTGGAGGAGTTACTTACTTACTTACTTACTTACTTACTTACTTATTTATTTATGTATTCATTTATTTATTTATTTGTTTATTTGTTTGTTTATTTAGGTTTTATCTTCATTTTCTTCAGTTTGGTTTGGTTTTTAATCTTACTGTCCACTTAGGAGCCTCCACAACCATAACATTTTTAATTTTCAGTCTACATTAACAATCTAAATGGACCAAAAAGAGACAACAGAGAAAACTGTCAATGGCAATGGGAGTGATTTATATTCAGTGCAGTGATTTGTTTTAGACAAAGAACAATAGATGCTTTCATGTCAGATTCTCCAAAAGTCTCCAATGACACAAGAAAACGTTGCTAGATTTGGCATTTTTTGATAAAGAGCCTCCAGAGGGATCTGAAAAATCACAAAGTATTCCAATAAAGTGTCTAAATTGTCAACACTGACTGGCTAGGCTGACAGACCAAGTGTTTTTCTGTGACAGAGAAAATCATATTGCATCATTTAGAGCAGGGGGGGGCAATCCTGGTCCTTGAGGGCCGGTGTCCCAGCAGGTTTTAGATATTTCCCTCTTCCAACACACCTGAATGCCATTACGTCGCTATCAGGCTTCTGCAGCGCTTGGTGATGAGCTGATTATTAATTGAACCAGGTGTGATGGAAGAGGGAACTATCTAAAACATGCAGGACACCGGCCCTCAAGGACCAAGATTGCCCACCCCTGATTTAGAGGGAAAATGTGTGTGTTTTAGCATTTGAGTCGCTTTTCAAAAGCTGCTAAAAGTTTTCAAACAAATAAAAAGTAAAAGTAGCTAATTTTATTGATGGTACTTTTTGAAAAAAAGTTGCTCGAGCAGTCTGAAAAGTTATTAAACGTAGCAACAGTGTCAAGGTGGCACCAATGATTGCATGTGACATATGGGAAATGACACCAAAGCAGACTCACATCTAAAACAGACACCGGAGGAGTAAAGCTACTTTTCCCCTGACAGAATCAGCTCAGTTTGGCTTGATTCAACAGTCAAGTATCACATTTGCCAAGGTTCCAAACCAAAGCAATACTAAACATGACATCAAATCATAAATATCACAGATAGGTAGATCCAGAAGCATTGCTGCAAGCTGTCAGGAAATCTTAACAGGAGGCTCTATCTTGATAACTTGGTCACATATGATATACATGTATATTCAAACCTGAAAAAAAATGTAAAAACATTTTATTTCGGAGGTGATACCTTACTGAAGATGTTAACATTGCCTTGTTAAAATGCAAAAACCTTGCAACCATATAAAAATACAATGCACAATAATGCTACATTTGGAAAGTTCACTGTAAGACAAGTCAAAGCCCAACAGATCTACCATTGCACTAAAATACAGATGAATGTGACTGTGAGTATGTAGTCCTTCCTGCCCTGTTAATGGTAAATGTTAAATAGAACCTCTATTTAACATTTTGATTTCATCTTTCAAACCTGGAACCTTTTAAAGTATCTTATACGTTTGAAAATATACTTTATTCACTCCATTTATTAAAACATGCTCAGCCTGAGCATTTATTTGTTTGTTTGATTGTTTGTATATAAATGCAGTGAAATGTACTTTCCAGAAGAGCTTTACAAAGTGTTTGAGTCTCAAATAGAGCTGAAATGATTAATTAATTAATTGACCTGAATCAATTAAAAAAAAAAAAAAAAAAAAAAGATTTCCATGCTAGGTTCTCTGGTCTCATTTGTGTTAGGACCCATTATAGCTCCTTGCAGTTGTCTTTAAGTGTTGTTGTCTCTGGAAAACACTTTTTCTTCAAAAGCATAATTCAGAAACATGATGTCTTGAAACCAATACCATTTCCAGTCAGTCATGTATGTACTCCTGACCTCAGGCTCTCATTTGCTCATTACCTGGTCCTGGGGTGGCCTCATTATAAAACATAGTCTCCTCTGCTCCGTCACATTTATTGGGTGGACATATACCCCACTGTCCCAGGCTGCTTATTCCAATGATACAGCTTCACTGGCTCCAAATCTCACATTTTATTTGCAGGTCTTACAGCTGTGAATCATTCATTGAACCTCTCAAACACAGTGGTTGATACCTTCTCTGTGCGTATTACACGTGGAGTAATCCATATAAGGACATAGACCCAGCAGATGTGAAACAGCTGCTGATCTGAATACAAGCTCATAGGATACTATGAGTGTAGATGTATTTTTGTATTGTTGTATGAATCTGAATCACAAGAACTGCAGAAAAATGTGAGATAGTTGTAAATGGAGGAACCACTCACCACATGTGGGTGTGGTAAGGTAAGCACTTTCTATTTCTTGGGGGAAGGTACTCCATGTCACTTTTTTGTGTTTGTTAAAGCATTAAAAAATAGTTAACTAAAAATTAAGGAAATGTTCTTGGACATTTGATTTAGAGAAAACTACATCATCAGAGGTCTGTTCCAAAGTCGAGGATCCAGAGTCCTTCCTTTGGAGAATTTTCAAGGATGCTTCTGTGAACTGATAATGATGTTAAAACTGCCATAGAGACGAGGCTTCAACGGATGTGTTGAGTAGAATGGAGCCTTTCGATGCACACACTGGATAACTTGGAATGTGTGATGTAACTGATGACGTGAATCCTGGTTTTCTTCTGAACCACCTGACTGCTTTTCACAGGGGGATTTCAACTGTAAAGTGTAATTTCACTGTCTTTATAAGATGTGAGATTGAATTGTGTCCTCCAAGAGCTAGCTTTTTAAGTAGTCCAGGGTTTAGCAGTGTGAGCCTGTAAACCTTAGAACATTCACTGGTAATTTCCAAGTTACACAGTCAAAAATTAGGCAAGGAGAATATTCTATGGTCCCTTTTGGCTCCAAAAAAGATGGTGATGGTAAAAATACTCAAGGTTTCAAAAGCAGAACAGCACTACTCTTGCAAATCTATTCATTATTTCACTACGAAATGCTCCTATCATGCGTCTATATGGAAACTCTGGTTAGTACTAGAATAATTCAGTCATGTGTTTATTGAATAGATGGACACTCATATATTTAATATTTGATTCAAGTGTTTCTTTTGTGTAAAGTGAACTCTGAAGAGCTGATTTCACTGGTATCAAACCCAATACTTTCTGTGCATTAAGCAGATGTAATAACCACTACACTGTGGAACCTCTATTGCAAAAGTAGGGATTTCAGTTAGTGGTATGGTTGTGTCATCCTTCAAGATTATGATTGTGTATGATTCATAGAATTTTCAAGGAATTTTCAGTGCTGTTTATGCTCCCACAAACTTTTAAAAATGATACTACAAAAACTTACAAGCAGACCACAAACAAATCCTCACGGAAGAAGAGTAAAGAGCCAGTCACTTTGTTAGTGAAAAATGCACAGCAGTTATTCAATGTACTTACACATAAATAAATGGAACATCCAAAGGAAAACAAAAAAGTGCTAGAATGTAGCTTAGAAAAGAAAAACATTCACAAAAGATAAGACTGGATATATAAAATCATGATTAAAAACAGAGTACAACTATCAGATTGCATTAAATTAAAAGACAGTACAGTTCTCCAGAATTACATGACTCAAAGTGCATGAAACTGGATTTGAAAATGTTTAACTTTAGGGCAAATCTAAACTGCATTTGTTCCATGTTGTAGTGGGATAGATAAATACTGCTTTACCTTATGAATGCCTTTGGAAATTTGTATTTAGGCTATGCCACTAAATACTATTGGAAGTATAAATGTATAATAATTACTCACAAACTGAACAGCTTATTGTCATCACCGTCATTCCCATCTTTTGATAACTTTACATATACTACATACTTTGTTATATGTGTTACTGAGATCTAATGGCACAGCTGTGTACTTACTAGGGTGTGCCATTCACAGATGAATTGACTGGTAGGGGGGACTCTTGCCTGGACTATGAAAAAAGGAAATGACTGCTCAGGGAAGAGTTCCAATCTCCACTTTAAACTCTATTCACAGACTACATGAGTGACACACCAACCAGGTTATACATGATACAAACTGATACCGGCCATCCCACTTGAAAGGATCATTGGTTCATATTGGTACGTTGCATTTTAACATCAAATTCATCACATCTATTGAAAGACAAAGCCAAATTTTATTGCAGATGTCTTGACATGCAGTACACTGAAGACACCACTAGAGGAAGAAAGAGAGCTACACACAGACCAAACCTTCTCCTTTCCTTCCAGTATGAATCCACATCACACATATATTTAACAGGATGTCATGCTCTGTTTTATTGCGCTGCCTGCAGTTTTTGAGACAGTGAAATTTATGACACTGAAATATAATTCTATAATAGCACTGATAGACTGAAGGATATGAAGAAATATTTTTAGCAACACTGCTGCAATTAAGAAAGACTACGACTGATGAATACTCATGTAGTTAATGGTGTTAGGCCGTCACCCTGTCATGTTCAATTCTGTTGATATTCCAGTTATGTTTGTGCATTATTTGCTGAAATGCTCCTCAGTAATCCCAGATCTTTCTTGACTTCTAAGTCATCTTCATCATCAATGTAGGCTAATTGTTACCCAAAAATTATGACAGATTTATGATATGAGCAAATTTAGCTCAGTAAAATAACAGAAAGCGTTCAGTATGTGCAGGTCAATCAGCTGAAATGACTGTTGTCAACCCGAATCCATACCATTATCACATTACTGGTGTAGATAAATTATGTAGATAATTATGAAGATGCACAATTAAAAAAAGAAGAAGAATGAATAAAAATGTGAAAATATTGGGAAAAGTATTTGTTCAATAATTGCATATTTGTTCAATAAGAGATTTAGGGTCAATGTCAGCAGGTGGACAGTACTTACTTAACTCCATCACTGAACAATAAATATGTCTGTAAAATTTCAGTACTGAACAATAAAGGTATTTCTTATATTGCTGCAGATTTCTACATGTTCTTTATACAAACTTGCCTCCATAACTCAATATCACATTCTGGTTCCCACACAGGACAAACCAATTACATGCTATAAATCAACTTATGATCTGATCAAATGCTGAGCTTTCAATCACTAATCAACACCAAAGCCACACATTGAACAGAAGAGAAGCAACATTCTGATTGTGCTTGTATGTGCTGGTCTATGTGTACACATTACATTGCAAATCTTCATAAATGTGTAGTGACAGATATGATAATACACTAGAATTAATTTCAATGTCAGATCGATAGGATACATATAGACCATGATAGTTTGTGACTATAGTACAACAACAATGAACTGACTGTAATGGTTATTCACTGGTCTTTTTTTTTTTTTTTTTTAGAAATTACCGTATATGTCTCAGGGGCTAAATGTGGTAAATATTAAGTTATAATCATTAAAATGATAAGAAATAAACATTTAAAATATATCAGTCTGTGTGATAAATTGATATACTGCTAGATGTGTTTCACTTTTTGAATTGAATTACAGAAATATATCAACTTTTTGATGATATAATTCATTGAGATGCACCTGTATTTTGGTTTATGTCCATTTATACAATACATTTATAAATGTTCTAGTATAAAGAACCTGTAAAGTGAATGTATTGTAATGTACAGACAGTGTTTTACTCTGACACAAACATCACTTTGGATTAAAACCCATTCTATCATAAATTCAGACTACTTCACATTTTAACCCAAGACTGTATCTGTGAAACTACAACCAACCAGCATTTTGGACTTTTTGGATTTTTCTTTATTAGTGACTTAAACATGGTAAAGTTTGACAACTTTTATGCTGGAGGCATTTCACTTGTCAACCAGTGGATCAGTGGTGTTGACTTGACCAAATAATTTACTGGTTAAAAAACATAATATCAGCACAGTAGGTTCAATGTCTGTATTTTTGATGCAAAACATATAGAAAATGTCAGAATATCAGAAAGGAAAAGAGAAGAGACAAGATGGAGTTACTGTACATAACTAAAACATGGCAAGTCCTTTATGTTGACATACAAATTTTACATTTTGTGTCATAAGAATCTGAAAAAAAATCATGTCATTTCTATATAGTTTTGTGCATACTTATATAATTACTTCTGCAATTTATTTAATACACAATAGTATTAGAATTTGATAATTATTGAATAGTTATTTAGTCAGGAGCTAGTGACTTTTTAGACAAATTCAGTCAGTGTTTATTTGTAAAAAAAAACTATTTAGTCGTGGGACTAGCAAATAAAGCAGCTACTATATTTTTCTAAATGCTCATCAAAAACCGAGACAGTTTAAGCACATAAATAATTGTCTCTCTCATCTTTTTGTGCTGCAAGTAATAAAAAGACAGGGAATAAGTGTTTGTTGTTGAAATAGCTTGATTAGCTTGATTAGAAAAGACAACTGTGTTTCGATCATCTCCATCTCTTTGAATCCGCATCATGTTTAACAGCTACAGATGGATGTGAAAAGAAAGGAGAGGTATGAGCTGTAAAAAAGTGGACACACACACAGACACACACACATGGCTGTGGAGGTGTTGATAAACCACCCAGGTGGAAGTCTTCTCTTCCTTTAACTCACTTTTACAGGAGCACCAACATGGCGGTCAGAGCAGGAAGTGACTCGGAGGTCAGCTGATCCAACACACATCTGCTTCTTATCACCATGCCAACACCGTTTGTGTTTGTGTGTGAACCAGAGAGAGGGAGGTGGTGCTGGAGCTGCATTTCACATAGTTTGAGTCTCAAGAAGAATAGAGATGGATAAGATAAGATAAAAAAGAAATAAGATAATAAGAAATTAATAAATAAATAATAAACTTAGTACAGCCTAGGCCCCCGGCCACATTAAATCTTCTTGTTTTATCTTGTTGGAACTCTTTATCTGCCAACTTTTACAGTTTCTAGCGTTTTTAATGATTTTTCTCTACATTTTGGGGAATTCATTGTCCTCTTCCCTAATAACAAGCCAGTTCATCTTTTCCATGTATTATTCTGTCTGGAGCTGCAGCTATTGATTCAATTTGATTAAATGATTACTGGAATAGGTGAAAATTATGAACAACTTGTCCTTTATTCCAGAACCAGCTGAAACAACAACAGAGAGTGTAAAAGTAAAAGGATATACAAATATAAAAATAACAACAATAATAACAACAACAACAGTATAAAAGTGTATATAAAAACATTTATAGATATAAACAACCACAAACAGTAGTCTTCAACCAATTTGTAACCAACTTACTAACTTGCTAACAAGGTGGAACTGACATACAACTTGTGTTGATCCTGGTGTCATGTGTGTCACAGTAAGCGTCCGTGTGAAACAAGAAAGTGGAACCAATGTTTAGCAGCAACGAAATTAAGGAAACAAATGCATCAATAATGTAAAGCGCTTTGGGTGACTTGAAAAGTGCTATAGAAATCTAATGCATTATTATTATTATTATTATTAAAGCTTCGAGTCAGGAAAATTGCAATTGAATATTTTTTTTTATTGATTCAAGTTGATTTATTAATTAATTCCTTCAGCTCTAATTCTGTCTATAAATAATTGATGATTTCCCTCAAATATATAAGGACATTTAAAAAAAAAATCAAAGCCTGTTTTAAAAATGAAATGTAAGTGAAAATTCCAAATTTGTGTATTAAAATCTGAGGAGTACATTTTAATGCAATGTTAGTAGAAAAAAATTCAAGTACAGATGCCTGAAAACTGTACTTAAGTACTTTAAGTATTTGTACCTCAAAGTCTTTCCTTCTACCTCTTATAGGGTAAGCTCAACACTTAAAGTTTAAACCGCTACAGTTTTTCTGTGGTGACAATAGTTGCAAGAAAATAAAGAGAATATTTTGTTATCATGACACTGGGAAGGAGTCAAGGTGACAACTTGACTTTAAATATTAGCAAAAAGACCAAAGATGTGGAGAGACATTCCTTCAGCAGACATGGAGGTTTTGACTCGACCCATTTACAACCATTTGTAATTATTATTTTTCAACATCTGACTGAATTTTTGCCAGTTATATTCCACAGTTATATGCAACACATCATGACACCTTATGAATCGGTAGCAAACAGTAATGACAGACTGGAGCCGTCAACATAGTATATAGTTATATGTAAACTGTATTAAAGGACTGTGATGTGACCAACCATAGGTCACTATACTTTTCACACTGAATGACCTATGTGAAGATGTTTCAGGAGCTAATCTCATTTTTATAGCATTGCCTGCTTTGAAATTATTTATGTCCTTACAATTCTGCATTCTATGACACCTTCTGTTTTAACCTGAATATACAAGTTGACTGGCACCTTTTAAATTTCATTGCTTTTAGCTCAGCAGTTACATGGTAATAGCAAAGTATATTGAAATTCAAGTACAGAAGTGAGAGACCAAAGATACATAATGGGAAAACATATTTTCTGACATATTTACAGCAGCAAAGCTACATTAAAAATAAATAAATATATGTAGAAAAAGATAGTATAGCATTTTTCTGCCTTACATTGAAACAGAGGTTGTCCTACAATTGAGCCCTGAGGCACACCCATTGGTACTTCCTGCTTCTGGAGAAAATAAGTAATTTTTATAAACAAAGAATTATGATTATTAAGTTTAGATCATATAAAGGATTTTTTGCCACTGCATCTACCTCTTCACCATTATGCTTTACACACCTTAAAGATTCCCCTTTTTAAATTATTAAAATATGTTAATATACTAGCTCATTCAAACAGTTTCATCTTATATGTAGATTAATGTCAATTATTGTGATGATGATGATGATGATAATGATGATGATAATGATTACTATTATTATTATTATTATTATTATTGTTGTTGTTGTTGTTGTTGTTGTTGTTGTTGTTGATGGTGTCGTTGCTATTTGTTTATTTGTTTGTTTGTTTGTTTATTTATCTATCTATCTATCTATCTATCTATCTATCTATCTATCTATCTATCTATCTATCTATCTATCTATCTAT
>JAPQRQ010000027.1:6201974-6213957 GCA_037367365.1 Apogon talboti | reverse complement strand
TGTAGTAGTAGTATTAACAGTTATGGACATTGGTTCTAGTTACTGGTATTTATACTAACACCAGCTGTTCTACTTTTCAATAGTTCTAGTTCAGTTTGCTGTGCATCCATGTGTCTCCCCTACAGAGCCGGCCCTCCCTATAAGTGAACTAAGTGGTTGCTTAGGGCCCCGCAGCCACCAGGAGGTCCCAAACTTATGTATCATGTTATGTGATTTGTTGATGACCCGGCAACCTCAGGCTGTATGTTAGTATAGGTTACTACAGGTACAGCGCCAAACAGCAAAAACCATGGTTTAATGAAAACCTGGCAACCCAGGATGAACTGATCAGTCAGTTTGTGGGAGCCAGCGGTTTCGACATGTACAAACGACTATACCCATCGGGCGCCAAAAAACATAAGAGGAAAAATCTTGAAGAAGAAAAGAAACAACTTTCTCAAGGTAATGTAAAAGACATTTTTCCATTAACACATAATGACAACAAATGTTTAATGGTAACTTGACGGAGTGTTTGCACGCTGTCTTTCTAGTGTTCAGCTACAATCTAATGCAATGCCGCCATGACGTCCTGAGTCATATCGTTTTCTACCGTGTCGTTAAATATTCTGCATACAAAATTTGTCATGTCATCTTCTATCGCTTATCTGAAACTGGCTCACAGGGGACGCAGCTGAAGCAAGGATGTGCCTACCTCCTGCCACCTCACAAGTTGCAGTGCACCAGCTCCTTATGGCCTTTCTGACAGGTTGTGAGCCCATCAGAAACTGGGAACAGCCTGACTAGGATACAAACCCCAGCCTCCTGCACCAAAGTCAGTTAATATTTATTACAGACTTTATTTTACTTTTACTGTGTTAAAATATATGTTGTATGTAGAGCTAGAGCTTTTCTTGAATTAGTGGCATAATTCAGAGTGAAAGAGTTTTGTCCTTATGGATGTATGGTATGGTGGGGGCCCCCAAACTTGTCTTGCTTAGGGCCCTCATATGAACAGGGCCGGGGTTGCTCCCCTATTTCCCCCCTTCTCCCCACTTCCCCAAGTCTCTCGCTCTCGCTCTTTTTCTCTTGCTTTACCCTCTCTCTTTAACCCCCAACTGGTCAAGGCAGACGAACATCCTCCAGGAGTCGGGATCTGCTCGAGGTTTCTGCCTGTTAAAAGGAAGTTTTTCCTTGCCACTGTCACCAAGTGTTTGCTCCCGAAGGTTTCTGTTAGGTTTCTGTAAATTAGCTGGAGAGCCTGGTTTCGACCAGTTCTATATGTAAAGTGCCATGAGATAACTTTTGTTATGACTTGGCACTATAAAAATAAAATTTGATTTGAGTTTGTTTTTGCATTTTCCCCCCTTGTCTTTATCATTTCCACTCTTTTTCTGGCCTTTTTATCTCCCAAAAGGATCAAAATATGATGCCGTGACCAAGCATCAGTATGTGACTAGTTTGGAAATCATGTACATGCATGTGCATCTTCAGTTTGCAGATTAAAAAAAATCTAAAGAGGAAACTGTACATGATCATATAGATCATTTGTCCCTTTGTCAAACAATCCTCGAGGTTTTTCTGAATAACAGAGATAAACTGTGTGTTTACAAAACTAAGTTATGGAACATGGTGGTCCTTTATTATATAACTGGATTAGCCAAATAATTTATGTACTAAAACTGAGCAACATGACACATTATAATGAAAAAAAAAGCAGAAACTATTCATATCTGAGTGACTCAAACCTGAGAATGAGACATTTTCTCTTTAAATATCTCAAAATGATTCATTATCAAAATGTCTGCTAATTAAATTATTAGTTGGCAACTAATCAGTTAACCAACTAATTGTTCCAGCTAAACATTTTATGTCAAATTTTATTTTGTTAGGTTTTATATTATTTTTTTTCTATTTGAATAGTTTCTACTTTTAAAGATGCTACAAGGATCCTCAATGTACTCAAGGACTCAATATAATTGAGGCATTAATTGCTACAAAACATTTAAGTTTTAAATCACATGTGTTTGAATATTACCAAGAGAACAATTTTGACCTGTGGTTACTGAAAACAATGACAAGAGAAACTAAAAAACATTAAGAATTGTTAATCTAAAATTGTGTAGTTGTTTAAATTCTATTAACTTATTTTTCAAAGTTCTTTTGACTTGTTCCTACTGAAAACAAACTAATGAACACTACTTCAATGAACACTTTAATTGAACTACAATCAAAAGGTAAAAGTAGAGGTAATCCAATTTTTTTTAGTTCTATAATCTTTGGATTTTAACTTTATCAACTCAAAATTTTGAATGCATTTTATTGCCTCATTTTTATTTTTAAATTCTGGTAACTTGTTCAGGTTTATCAGTTTGTAGTCACTTTTTCCAGAGACATTTTGTAAAATATCTGAATGTTTTTTTTTTTTAAATTGAGGTCGAAAATACCTGTTTTGAAAAAAAAAAACTTAAATCCATAATACTTTGGACAGTGCACAAAATTCCAATGTCTGTAAGTGAAATTATTTGTTTTGTTTGTTGGGTTATTTATTTATGTATTTATTTATTTATTTGGTAGCCTAATTATCAGGCCTATACATTTCTACCACTCATAAAAGTGCCCATGCCACCCTTCTGCCCTCATGAATATTTCTGTAGATCCACTCCTATGTCGAAACCAGTGGTCAGCCAGTGCCACAGGTTCTGACTGATGAAATAAAGGTGTGATACAGATGAACTGGTCACAGGAGGAACTAACACTAACTCCTCTGTGTAACCGTGACTCCACCCAACCTGTGGCGTCTGTCTGTCTGTCTGTCTGCGCTCTTTATCATCATCTGGTCGTTGGATTAACAATCAGTGCAGATTATAGCCATAGCAAGATCCAAAACACAGGTTCAAGGGTCAGCTGGGCTGTGTTGGGACGAAGTTAGGATGTGTGTACGTCATAAAAGCCTCGATCTGAGATACGGTTACTATCGCCTACAATGGTTAATATTCAAATATCTGAATGAAAAAGGAAAAAAGAAAATGTAAGTTTGAAGAATTAGAATTTAATAAAAAAAAATACATAAAATCGTTATTTTATATATTTGCTAGAAAATAAGCCTTATTTTCTAACAGATTGCAATGTAACCCATAAAAAAACCCAGCTTTTGTGGCAGCTCCCAAATGACTTTTTATCTAGCCTATTAACCGTTCTTACACGATTTATCACCATTTATCATTATATTATCCTGTATTGTGCATTTTTTGCTAGTAAAAATAGAGCATTTTCGTATATTTAATTTAAATCATGTAGATGGTCATAACAGCTCAGATTAAAGTTGAGGGTTATTTTATCAGAAGCAGAGTAAATTGAAGAAAACGATCAATGGTGAATCAATGTTGGTGCAGATTGCAGTGTTTCCACGTTCTACAGAGCCCCTGAATGTCCAAATGGGTCATATCTAATGACCATGAAAAAATGACAAACTGCATTTTACACCAATTATTTATATGTATTGATAGGATTAGTGGATCAACAGGTAAACATTTTAGAACGGTAGATACTTTTTGTCGGTGGTGAATGTTTGGGTCTTTACACCACATTAAACACGTAGGGGCAAAAAAGCGTCACTTTATAAATGTGTTTCTACACTCAAGGTTCTCGTAAAGCCACGTATATCCATAATATTGTCTTGCCCACCATGCCCCTCGTCGGCCAATTTGGAGCCATTAGGCCTGTAATGATTCACTTCCAAACAGGCGAACATCAAACAGTGGAGAACAATGAGAGCCTGGCTGCTGTCTCTGCCTGCGCGTCTTTAATTCTCCATAACAAAAGTACAAAGGCCGAGACGGAGACCAAAAGATTTACCCCTAACACCCTTAACACCTCCGCCGTCCACGGCGCCACGCCACGCCGACGCGCACTCACTACGGTGCGTCTGGAGCGCAAGAGGAAGACGAGAAAAGTAGAGGAGAGGAGCCCCGGGGAAGGCACAGAGGAGGGGTAGGAGGAGGAGGAGGAGAGGGGTAATGGGGGTGATGGGAACACCTCATCTTCACCCTGACTGTCTGAACAAACCTGGATGAGTATGAGAAAGTGTCAGGAAGATAACTTTTTGCGTCGGCAGTCGAGCGGAATCTGACTCCGGGGAACGCAGGAGAGGAGTACTCCAAGGATTTATCCTTAACACCTGAGAAATAAAGACAACCTGATGCGTAAGTAAATACATAACATGATTTTGAGAAGCAGTCCTCCATATGATTGAAATCCAGTAACTTATTTCAGTTTGGTATTAAAATAAAGAAGTAACTTATAGAAACATGTTATCTATCAAATAATAGGTTTAAGGACCTTTAAATAACCATATTGTAGTTTTTTTTCCATTTGGGCTTATACTTATCCTTAGCATACAGCATGGCTACAATTTAATGTAAGTATAAAGCAGACAGCAAAATAGTGTTCCTTATTTTTTTTCAGAACGATATATCATGAATCTGCTATAGGCCTCATATGTGTAGCGATAACTGTTCCTGACAATTTTTACTGACTACATCACATTATATCAAGCCATTTTGAAGAAATATGCCTATGTGTTATTTCTGTAGACAAACCACATTATTTCATTGTAATGATTAAAAACAGTATAAATGTAAAATAGTCTTCGGGCAAACGAATACATTCAGGCTGCTGTTTTCGCCCATGCTTCTTCCTGAAAGTTTTTTTCTTTTTTTATGTTTGAGCTGCAATTTTATTTGGCCAATCCAGATAAATCTCCCGTGACCAATCTCAAAGGTCCCCGTACCCACGGTGACCAGGAGTCCCTCTTTATATGAGGCTGTGCAGCATTTATTGTCCCAAGCATTGTAACGATTTTGGACAAATTTTAAAGGAATATTATGAGTACAAGTATACAGTCGAGGACTGTAAGAACTGTAAAAACTCAAAATTGTCTATTAAATTCTGTTTATTTTTTTTATTTAATTGTCATCCTTTCAGTGTTGATAATGAGTCTCATTGTGCCCCAAAAACACACCTTCTGGTCAGATTCCATCCATTCGTGCCGATTCCATCTGTAGGCCTGGTCATCCACACTAACGGCCGCCTCTCTGTGCATCATTTCCAGTATCAGAGGGCAGACAGACGCCGGTGACGGCCGCCCCCGTCGTCCACGGGCGCGGTCCGGGCCCGGGCGGAGATGAGGAGCAGACAGAGCCGTGCCCGCGCAGCGCGGCCTTACTCGACCAGAGCAGGCGACACCGGACCGCGTTCACGCGCGAGCAGCTGTGCCGGCTCGAGCAGGAGTATGTGAAGGAGAGCTACGTGTCTAGACCACGGAGGTGTGAACTGGCCACGGCGCTCAACCTCCCGGAGACCACGATAAAGGTACAGATAGTCAGACCCAGGTCACCTTCAGAAGGCCTTCAGTGACCCATTTAACTGGTTAAAGTATTAAAATATATTGTATAATGTATTCAAATAAGAGTCATTCAACCATTAGGCATTTAACTACTAATTATAAATACTGGACTCACTGAATTAACAGAAATAAGCATCAATGAGAATTCAGAATTCAGGTTACGAAATGAAACAAGTTACCTGGAATTTTTGAGGTTTTTTCTGTTTTTGTTTTTTTTTAAGTTTGTACAACTTAAAAGTTTGGATTATCTGTACTTCTATGTTTTGAGTACAATTTAAGTCAAAGCGTTCATTAAATCAACTCACAAAACTTAATGTTTATTAGTTTTTCTTGTCATTGTTTTCAGTAACCGCAAGTCAAAATTGTTCAGTTGGTAAACATGAAAACTGAAAAATGTTGTGCCAATTGATTACCTCAACTACACTGAGTACAACTAACTTAATGAGTAAAAGTCATAAATATCTACAATTTTTCTGCTCCTTCACCTGTAGCACACTTAAAGTTAGAGTAAAAAATAACATTAAAATATAACAAAATAAAATTTTACATAAAATCCAGATATGTAATAATCATTTAGTTTGTTTGTTGCCAACAAACACAGAAACAAACTGAAACCTACTAAATACTGGAATACTCATTTAAATAAATAAGCTTTAACCTGTATTATTTGTTGAATCAGCAGCAGGGTCATTAACAGAAGTCTAATGTTTATAGAAGCAAACAGATGATCATATACTGTTATGACTGCCTGGGTGTACCTGAATGTTTTATAGACCACACACTTGGATTATTGAACTAATCAGGTAATGGGACACAGCTATAAACAGTGACCTATGATTAGGCTTCACACATGCAAATACTGACTGAAAACTAGACGGTGTAGAGCTGCAATAATTAAAAAGCAGTCAACTTTTAAATAAGTCAGTAACTATTTTAATAATTGCTATGAATATTTTTTTCTGACTTTACCCTCAAACCAGAAAATATTGTGAATCTTTTTGATCATTCATGAAGATTATTGCCAATGAAAACAATTCTTAGTTGCATTTGTAGTGTTAGGTTTAGGATGAATTACTTTGGCTTAACGGTTAGTGATTCAGAATTATTTATTATTCTTCTTATTATTATTATTAATAAAGTATTTGTGATTTTGATGTAGATGATCAGTTCAACAGGGACTGCAGATGAAAAATAACCATTAGGCCAACTATGGTGCATTTGCAGCAATGTGAATTAATGTACAATGTCCCTATTAAATAAACCAATAAAATAAAATAAAAAATAAAACAGTTCTGCAGTTTATAATAAAGTCTTAGTTGCAGGCATATATAATACATTTTTAGTCCCAGAACTAAGAAATAAGAAATCTCAGACTTTTAAATGTGATTATTTTCTGTTTTCTGCGCTCCTCTGTGACAATAATCAGAATATATTTTTGGCTTAGAGAAAGAGTCGCTAGATTCTAGATTCTAGAATAGATCCTAGATTCTACACTTTCAGTTTTCTCTCATTTTGTGATAGTTTTCTCTATGGTTTCACTTTTTTTAATAAAGCCAATTTTTTAGTTTGAGGGCACAGGTTAGAGGGACCAAAATAATAATGGTAATCATGGTCTAAAGGACTAAAGGTGAACATGAAGAGAAAAACCTATATAGTACAATTTATAGTACACTGTATACAGTACAATTCAGGACTACTGTATGAGCAGGTGGAGTCTGATGTCGGATTTTACTCTCTACTGACACATAATCTGACATAATGAAGATAACTAAGCCAATTTCTGTTTTTGGGGGAAGTTACTTAGCTTTTGACAATATATTGGTTGACAGTTGGGCAGATGTCCAGTTATTTCTGTGCTACAGTATGTCTGTAGCTTAAAACCTTTCCACACGTAATTACAGACAGCATGTTTTAGTATAGATCGTTTCAAAGGTACTATTGAAGTTGGCCAGGTCTCCATGACAACAGGACTTTACAACAGTTGGCCTGTAAGATGACACAATCCTAACCAAAATACACAGAAAAACAGCTTGTGTGGAACAAAGATCAGCATGTCATCATGAGTTATTCACCTACATGACAACACCTTTGACATTTCCACTGACTCTGATGTTTTAATCTAGTCATGACAGCTCGTAATGTTTGTTGCAGAGGCATCCTGGGCCAATGCAGCAGCTGTAGTAAACCCACCGCCCACCTTTCTGTCAACTACTGCAGGGGCTTTTATGAAAGTGCAGGAATGTGAAGCAAAGCCTTTTAAATGCTGCCACCTGATGCTTTAGAAGCCAAGCCTTTCAGGACATTCTGTGAGCTGGTAAAATAGTTGAGGAGTGGAAGGACAGTTTTAGCTCAAAGCTATAAATACGGAAAAAAAATTTGAGTGAAACAGAAAAAAAATGAGACAGGACCAATTAAGTCTAAAATGTTGAGGTTAATCAAAGTAAATGGTAAAACTAGAGAAACATGAGCACATCTAAAAAACTTAAAAACTTTGACAGTAAGTTAATTTTGACATGAATTTCTGTTTTTCTATGTAAAACTAGGCTGAAATTTAGGTATGTATTATACATGATGATGATTCACTTTAACCCTTAAAGACCCAAACAGCCACCAGCGAACAAAAGCATCTACTGGTCTAACATGTTTATTACTTGTTGATCCACTAATCCTATCAATGCATGTAAATAATTAGTGTAAAATGCAGTTTGTCATCTTTTCATGGTCATCAGATATGACCCATTTGGATGTTCAGGGGCTCTTCACCTTATTCAACAAAACATTTGCTTTTACATTCTGTTATTGACATCTTTGAATTTATTCTGAGTTTCCTTGAACATTGACACAACCAGTGAATTAAATATCGGAAATCCATCATTTTCACTGAAAAATTCAAAATATAGAGGATTAATATTACAACAAATGGTGATAAAACACTTAAGAACATTTAGAGCCACTTAAAAGGTTCAAGAGTATGATATTAAGCAGTATATTTGCAGATTGTACCCGAGTCCCCTGCTTTTCCTCCCCTGTGATGGCCCCAAAAACACATTAGTTAGTTAGAGTCAGTGTTTAGTTCTGGGCTTTTTAGGTTGTGGGGATATTAAGTCCACTTTCAAATAGAGCAATCCATTTTAAAACCTGTATTCCACCCATGATTAAATAGAAACTTAACCACAAAGATCAGAAAATATATTCTTGCTGCCACTCATTGTAAAAAAAAAAAAAAAAAAAAAAAAAAATCAAGAACATCTAGAGTGGGGGGATTGGTCAATGGATTTACATTTAGAAAGAAGAATATCTTTCATTTTCATGGTCAGAAACAGCAATGAACACAAATAAAATAGTGAAAATAAAACAGTGCTCTCCATAGACCAACAACCCTGTCATGGACAAATTATATTTACACCGACATTCCAGTTATGTTTTGGACCAAACATTTTGCTGTCTGCATAAAGATTAAAGGGTTGCAGTAAAAAAACATCATGGTTTGGGTGAAATATACATTGTCAGTCATTTTTTCCAACTCTTGTTGGTTCATGTTACTTTTACAATGCATTTTTCCCAGCTTTTCAAGTCACTGGACACATTGAATTTTTGCTTCTTGTTTTATATTGATGTGTCCCAACTCTACCCAAGAGCTGTCTGTGCATACTAGCCATAAAAGGTTTACCATTAAAAGTGCTTTGGTTAGGGTTTGGAAAAGAGTGCAGTTTGTTAAAATATTTGCAGTGATTAATTAAGAGTCACCCCTTATTACCCCTATATGGATTTATGTATTAGCAAAGCCATGGCATCTTTGTCAGTGTGTTAACCATTAAAGACTCACAACTATTTTTGTCACAACTTCCAAATGATTTTTTTTTTGTCTTTCTTAAGTGATTTATTGCAGTTGTTTGTAATATTATCATCATGTATTGTCAATATTATCATCAGCATTTTGAAGTTTTCAGTGAAAATCAGATATTTTTCTATATTTAATTTACTTATTATTTACATGTTCATAAAAGCTCAGAGTAAATTCAAAGATTACTAGATCAAAACAGAAAAAAATAGGAAAAGTTACTTTTTCAACAAAATCATCTCCATCCACTGTCATTTATCAAACTGGGTTTTACTGGTGAATCAGTGTTATAGAAGATGACAGTGTTTCTACGGTAACTACAGAGACTCTGAACATCCAAATGGGTCATATCTGATGACCATGAAAAGATGACAAACTGCATTTTACACCAATTACTTAGATGTATTGATAGGATTAGTGGATCAACAGGTATTAAACATATTAGATCAGTAGATGCTTTTGGTCAGTGGTGGATGCTTGGGTCCTTATGGGGTAGCTGTACCATGAAGAACTGAATAAAGTTATAATCAGAACAGCTGATATTGTTGAGGTGCCTTGAAATAGGTCAGTGCTGAAAGTCTAATGTACAGACAAATCCATACATTCATAGATGAGCATTTTATAGATAATCAGAAGTTGTTTATTGTATTATACTCTTTTTTCTAATCAGGTCAAACTGGGCTGTCACAACAAAACTATGCTCTTGAACCAAGTTGATCCATTTCTTGTTTCCCTCTTGCTAGGTGTGGTTCCAGAACAGAAGGATGAAGGACAAACGTCAGAGACACTCGTTGCCATGGCCCCACCCTCTCGTCGATCCGTTGGGGGTGCTCCTCCTCGGCAGGGCCACTCCATCCTCCACGTTGCCATATCCTTTCATCCCACCTCACCTCCACCATCTTCCCTTCCCTTCCTATTCTCCACTGGCTCTGTCATCACCCGCGTCATCCACTCACAGTCCATACAGCTCACCCATAAGGCCTCTGGAGGCGCTCCGCCTCTCCCAGTACCACAGCAGACCCGGGGGGCTGCCTTCGACCACTCTCTACCCATCCACTAGCATCATGCACCACCCTGTTTCATGCCCATGCACCCTCTGCCTTCACTGGGGAACAGATCATCTGCTCAAAGCCAGAGGGGAGTCCCTGGGGCTCAATCAGCCAGAGAGTCCCAATGCAAACCTCCAGTCTGAAGGTCTGGACAGAAGGGAAGAGATGGTTTAGACTGAAATGAAACCAAAACTCTGCCATGCTCTCCAAGGCTGCTAAACTGCCACAGACACATGGCAGCACTGAAGTTGGATGTGTGTTCATTGACAAGGGTGCAAAGTCACAGCTGTAATCTTTGAGCAAGAAACAAGTAGAGCAAAACATAAACTGGAAACAAATATTAAGGTCCTCTCAAAATTAATCACTTATTCAGTTTAGCTGGTCAGTTTATGCAAAACCTTTGTAGTCAGACATCTACTTTTTTCAAATGTAGAAGTCCAGATCTGCTGGTCAAAATATTTGCTACACATTGGTTTGTAAAATCCATATGGATTTGCAGAAAACAACCAGCATACTCATCTTAACAGGAACATGTGTTAACACAAGTGACTAGTTCTGTAAGTTCTGTTTTAAGTTGGTTATTTTGAAAATAATCAGTTTAACCACCAAGTTGCCTTGAGGTTAGTTTGCACCATATATTGCATCTCCAATATTTTAGAGTGCACTCACACTCGTCAATCCATACCACTCTATGCCATGATCTCACACTGCCCTTTATGTTTTCATCAACAGCCCTTCCACATGCTCATCACATTTGTCTGCTTTCCATGTGGGTTTTAGAAGCTGACTATTTTTACTCTAAGGGCCAATTCATAGTCACATCGAGACGCATTAGCTGCCATGACGCGTGCTTGCGTCTCAAAATGTGTTGTCCACTTTTTGATACGCCACGCAGTGACGTGTGTATACGTCACCGGCGGGGCAATACACAAGCGATGTAGTTTAATTTAACGCCCTGTTACATTTGCAAAAGAAGATGACGGTGACTCACCGGAGTCTCTGGCAGAAAGTTAGCCACTCCAGCCACCAGATCAGAGACGGACATTCGGAAATATTGGAAATGTCTCTCCCCGTCTAGAGTTCGCTGAACAAGAGCATGGAATTCCCCGTCCTGATTCCGTCTCCGCTGCACTTCAGATGCCGGGCATACCACCGTCTATATTTGGCATGTTTTTTTTTTGTTTTTGTTTGTTTTTGGGTTTTTTTTTTTGCGCCGCCGATTCAAAATCAACATTTTTATGTATTACAACCTGTTACGTGTTCTTTGTGCTCTTAAACTGAAGGGTCAAACAGGATGTTCACTAATAAGAAGTGATACGGGCTCACTGAGTTCCGGTCGAACGTTACGGGTGTGTATGTGATAATTCTCCCGTGAATTGGGCGATTTACCACGGTATCCCTACCCCTAAAATGTCCGGTGCAACAAACATCAGAATACACTCTTCTTCAGTAGCCATTCTGATGTGAATATCACCCAGTTTGACACCCGGACTATACCTGACTCAGAGCTACTATGGCAAGCCGTTTTAACATTTAATTGAACCACAGTCCTATCTGTAATTTCGTTTTAGATAGTCATAATAGCGTTTCTCCTAGTCAAAATTACATTCTGACTAGGAGAAATGGCAATTAGAGATATCCACAATAACATTCTTACTAGTAGAAATCGTATTTAAAGATATCTAAAGCTTTATTTCTCCCAGTCAAAAT
>JAPQRQ010000027.1:6148682-6167814 GCA_037367365.1 Apogon talboti | reverse complement strand
GTACTTTCTCTTATGTCAACATTTTATTTAGAAGAAAACTAGTGATATTTGACATTTTTACTGTATTTCTCCAGTTTTAACCATTTTCCCATTGTAGGTGGATGCATGAAATTCTTGATTTTTTTCTGTTATATTATTTTGCACACACACCCCCTTTCAATCCATGTATCTACGACACATATACGTCACATATTCAAGGCCTGTTCTGTTTCTAACTCATTCATATTTCATATGCTCTGTTGTATCTCTTGTTGAAGCTTCAAAGATGTTACAGTTTGTACAATAAATGTTCACACTAATGAATCAGATGTTGATTTAAAAATTATTTTGCCACACCCACACCCACACACACACAAACAAATCTCATTTGTGCCCCCCGGTGGTCATATGACCATATAATATAACCAAAAAAATTCAAGAATTTCATTTCTGCCTACAATGGGAAAATGGTTGAAACTGGTGAAATATAGTAAACATGTCAAATATCACTAGTTTTCTTCTAAATAAAATGTTGACATTAGAGAAAATATTAAAATCCTGAAAACTGTTGAATGTTTGATAGTTTTGAGCAGGGCAGAAGTTGTTTCAGAGATTTATTAAAAAAACAAGAAAAAATGTTGACGTATGATAATTTTTTAGTAGTTTTCGTGTCCGTGTACATTTTTGTGCATGAGAGTGACCAGAATTCTGTTTTTTGAGGAGGGCATAAGGGTTAAGAGTTGAATAGATAATGTTACTTATCATTTTACTACCAAATTGCTTTTTATGCTCCGAAATATTTTTATTTTAGGAGTACATGTGCTCCTTGACTTAATATCTTTTATACCCCACCCCTAGGATACCCCCACCGCCCTTGAGTCAATGTTTCGCCAGGCCATTGAGTTGGCAAAGTATATCGAGCCTCAGCCAGCAAGATGCCTAGGTCATCAAGGCCAGGCTGTGAGGGAGTGTCCTGAAACCCAGGCAGCTCCAATCTGGGAGCAGCAAGACCTCTCATCCAGGCAACAACTCAAAAATTCAACTGTCTGCAGTCAGATGTGTGGATGTAAGAATAACCAAACAGACACAGACAGACACACAGGCAGACACAGACAGATACAGACAGACACACAAGCAGACAGGCAGACACAGACACAGGCTGCTAGACAGACACACAGGCATACAGAGACAGACACAGATAGCTAGACAGATACACACAGAGACAGACAGCTAGACAGACACACATACAGGCAGACAGAGACAGACACATAGATAGACAGGTACAGACTCACAGGCAGACAGACAGACAGACACATACAGAGACAGACACACACAGGCAGGCAGAGACACAATAAATAAGGCTGTATATACGTTCTATAACATGTTCTATAACATTCTCTATAACATGTTCTATAATACAACAGTTAACTCCCCCAATTTTGGAAACTAATTTGTACTGTATGTGCAAATCAGACCTTTGTGTGTATGATAGTGTGATGTAATTTCTTATTTACTATTTGCATTATTTATTATGGCATTATGGCTTCACTTTGGTTTGGAAATTTTTTGGTTGGGCTTTGGGGCTTTTCTGGGACAATTATGACTATATTTTGGAAGTCCCAATTCATTTTTGTGTGATTTTGGCCCCCTTTTGGTTTGATTTTGGCTTGCCTAATAAGGGCCATTTAGGGCCCATACATCCACCCAGAACATTGCCAAAATGGCATTCCAGTTTTGGGCCAAATTAAAGCCATAATGATTTTGCTATCTGGGTAGCAGCATCTTGACATGTGTCAAGAGTAAGTCATAGACAGATGTGATGGAGAGAATCTGGTCATTTTTCAAATAATACATCGTTCAGAATCAGATAATAAATCAAACGGAAATAATGTAAGTTAAGTATTCTTTCTGTGCGGCCCAGTACCAATTGGCCCCCAGACCGGTACCGGTCCCGGTCCGCAGCCCGGGGGTTGGGGACCACTGAGTTATGTGACTTCCTTCAAGCCAACAGTCTGTTTGAGAATTTCCAGTCAGGTTTTAGGGAACATCATAGTACAGAAACGGCATTGGTCAAAGTCAGACAAGGGACTTGTTTCTGTACTGGTTTTGTTGGACCTTAGTGCTGTTTTCGACATTATTGACCATCATGTCCTTCTGCAACGATTGGAACAATCAGCTGGTATTAAGGGATCAGCATTAATGATGTTTAAATCCTATCTCACAGATCATTTTCATTTTGTTAATGTTAATAATAAATCTTCTCAGTCCACTACAGTTAGTTATGGAGCTCCTCAAGGCTGTTGTTTTCATCATCTTCATAAATACTGAAGTGTCTAACAATAATTACTCTATCTGTTTTAAGGACTAGACTGGCTAGGAACTCAGTGGACTCCTGTAAAAATACAGTGTATGAACCAGGAGGACGATACACAGCATAGGGTGGAGTGGTTTATAGGTTGGGTTGGACAGGCTCAGACTAAGACTTTCAATTGAGTTAAAATTCAGCTTAGGTTCAATTGTAGACATGTATTAAAAATAGCTGTGACTCCTTCCCCTCGGCCTGAGTCTCGAGGAATCTGATTATTTAGGTGACTAGGAGGAGTAGCTACATTTAAGGACACATACTCATCCTCACAAAGCTAGGTTTCTGTTAAACAGAATAAATCTATATGATAATCTGAGATAACCAAGATAATATCATTGATTAAAACAGCTTTGGAAGACAAAGATCTAATATTCAGAAGGCCACATTTTATTTTCTTGTGCTTTGGAACTGTTGAGTATTGGTGTTGATTTTTATTAGATTTTGATGTACAGCTGTTTTTCTCTTTACTTCAAATCTATTCTTAAGTTTACATGGTCGTGGGACAGACACAGTCGCTATATAGTTTACAGTAGGTAACTGCTCTGTAAGCGCAGAGAAATGTGTAAGACTGCGACTCTGCATCCCGGTCTCAACTCTGGGTCAGGGTTTTGGGTCAGTAACAACTGTGGCCAGATTTTTGCATATGAGAGCCACGCCATTCCAAGTGGGATGTATGCCGTCTCTCCTAATAACTACCAAACACACTTTGACAATCAATTCCAAGATATTCAGTCTAATTTATGTATTTTTATATTATATGCTGCAGTTATTATATTTTCAAAGGATTTTTTTTCATGCTAAGCAAATAACGTAATAACCAGTCATTAACGTGATAAGTTGTTACATTATTGGGAAAATGTTCTAATGTTATTGGCTCAAAACCTTTATTACAATATTGGCAAGTTATTAAGTTATTGGCTTTATTACATCTAAAATAGAAAAAAAAATATTATTGGCAAGTATTACATTATTAGCCTTTATTAGCTATGTTTGGTTGCTACAAAATCAATCCACATCAAATTTAACAACTTTATATTCAAATTCAAAATTGTAATTTGAATTCAAATTCCATTTGCAACATTCCAAATTTCAATTAAAATTTAAAATGTGACTTGTAAATTCCAATGTAAAATTCCAAGTGCGGGGATACTGAGGCATTACCAGGCCAACCAAGAGTATTAATCCCTCCAGCGGGTCCAGGGTCTGCCTGGGGTCTCCTACCGGTTGGACCTGCCTGAAACACCTCACCAGAGAGGCTCCAGGAGGCATCCTGACCACATGACTGAACCAATGCTGCCCCAGTGCACCTGTCAATCTCCGGCCCCATCCTTCCCTCATTCAAGAGCAAGACCCCAAGATACTTAAACTCCTCCACTTGGGGCAGCAACTCTTCTGAAGTCCAGCCTCAGATGTAGAGGTGCTGATCTTCATCCCAGCTGCTTCACACTTCAAATCACCTTCAAAAAGCAGAGATATAATTATGAGGCCACCTCTTCCACTTCCTGGCTACACCTAGATATTCTGTCCATGAAGGTTATGAACAGAATCAGTGACAAACGCAAAACCTCACAGGTTTTCCCTGGATCATCTCTTTACCTGCTGATGTGGTCCTGCTTCTCTCCTGCCGTTGTGATAGTGTTTATCATATAGTTACATGGAAGGGAGAGGCTTCTATTATTGGTACTAACAGCTGCAACAGTATTATACCCACTGTTAGTACTTGTACTTGGAGTAGTAGTATTAGCAGTTATGGGTAGTTGTACTAGCTATTGCTAGTTTACTAACAACAGCAGTTCTAGATTTCAGCTGTTATAGTTCAGTTTGCTGTATATCCATGTGTCTCCCCCAAACTGGATTGATGGATGGATGGATGGATTGATTGACTGATTGATTGACTGATTAGTTGATTGATTCAGATCAAACTTGAAATTCCAAAAGTCTTCCAACAGTTAAAATATTTTTGATCAGTAGTTGGTTTTAGTTGCCAGCAGCTGTTTGGGTCTTTGAGGGTTAAATCTGTGATGCAAGCTCCAGTAGAGAGCAAAACTAAATGATGACTGAATATAATCAGACACTACTCTTTACTTTGTCCTCTGTCTCATTGTTCAGATTTGTATCATTTTCTCTTCTTTTAATCCACAGGAAAAGTATCCAATAGGTTGGCCATAACTTTTTTCTTTCACCAGGCAAAAAATATTCTTAAAATTGCACATTATGTGCCATGTGTTTAATGACCACTTCTATTTGTGATTTTACAATTTTTTTTAAACAAACTGTTACGAGTGGAGGCGGGACTTCGGGTTGACTAACCAATCCACTCATAGGACACTGGATGTGCGTATGTCCACGTTCTTCCTGTAAAGTCGTCATTCTTAGCAATACTGTCCAATAAAATTAATGAAACTTTCTTAAGTCCCGCCCTTACAAACAACCCATCCAGTCAAACATCTTGTACTTCAATAAAACTATTTCCTATATGCTACAATGACAGCGTAATGTAGTGACGGACCAATGACAAGGGAAGGAGAGCTCTTTCTGACCAATGGGCGTTTAGGACGTAGAAGCTGCGTTTATAAATGACAAGGTGACAATCGAACCGATCCTACACTCACTGACTGCGCTGTGTGCGAGAACAGCAAATCCCGGACCCTCCGAAAGCTGAAACAAACCGGTAATGTTTGCATTTGTTAGCACGCACGTGCAATTTATATTGACTTCTCCTATAAAATGCATGTAGATCTGGCGCTTCAACTTGCTAGTGAGTTTTGAGATACGCGTGTAATGCTAACTGTCATTGCTAATAGCACTAGCTAGCAAGCTAGGTCGGCCATTCAATGACTTGGTTGTTACGAGTGAATTCTGCACTAATTAATATGTGTGCCCCGATTTACAATATGACTAATATAGAATAGTTCCGTGTCCAGTGTGTTTCTACAGGCAGCTGTGGTGTGCCAAGCAGTGGGTCATGCTCCGGTCACAGCTCGGCCAAGCTGTTCTGACATCCATCCAAACGTAAAATGTCTGACAGTCCCCAGGCCTACCGTTGTCTGAATCGGTCTGCGGCTGCAAGGGTAACCTTTTCGGTGACTTTCGCAGCCGTTTAGGCCTTTGTAGTTGCGCCTCAGCAATGCTAAAGTTTATTTTAGAGAAGAGTACGCTTAGGTTGGTCTGCAGGCCCTATAAGAGGAGCTGTGGGTCGTTTTTGACCTTCAGGTCTGTGTGCTGGTTAGCTTAGCTTGTTAGCTTAGCCCCGGTGCCTCTCCTACCTTAGGGCAGTTCCAAGCCTTTAAGATAACCTTCCTCCTAGCCATTACTGAAATGTGATTTGGTGTTTTGCTTACAGACGGTCATTCAACTAGTGGATTTAAACCTTAGAGCAGACGTCCAGGTTTTAGCTTATGGCGTCTGAAAGTTAATGCTGTTGGGTTCACTGACAGTGTAGCATGTGTGGATATTTAGCGGTTTATCTGCTGTTGATCCATGGACTGGTCGTTGCAATCGGATTAGGCTTTTGGTTCAACTGGAAACGAACAACAGTTGCGTACGTTATTGAACCAGTTCATGGCTGTACATGACCTTTGCGTGGTGTCCCCTTACTCTTCTATGGCTCCTGTGGTATTATTCCCTTTGACTGAAGGTTCTTATGCACTACACGCTTACATGAGTGTTGGCACTTTGACCCGGAGTTTACATTGTGGGTTCAGTGTAGCTGTCAAGTTTGCAAGCCATGTAAAGAACAAACAGTTGAAAGTTTGCAGCTGTGAAGATGTAATGAAATTCATTGAAAAGTAGCCAAATTGCCCTCTGAAACCCAGGAAATTGCTTAAACCTGTCAAAGAATCAGCTCCATAATGTATGTAGTGGCCGTTTACAGCAAGTCTTTATTTCCTCTGAGATGTTTTTGGTGTTATGGGGATAAAACTACAAGAGAAAACCACTACATGTCCACTTTGTTTTGTGGTTAAAGTCTTCAATTAACATCTGTTAGTCTTACTTGCAGGAGTTTGCAGGTTTTATTGTTCTATGGGTTAGGTGTAGCACCTAAAGACAAATTTAATGTAAAATCATTGGGGAGAGAATACCAAGTGATTTTCCTTAGATCAAAAGGCAGTCATGGTTCACAAGTTTTGCTTTCAAGCTTTTTGATATTTGACCTGTATACAGATAATGTAAGAATAATGGCCTTAAATTAAATAAAACAATTGACAATTTTCGTGTCAGACACCTAACTCATCACAATCCTGAAATAACGTGCCGATAACCAGAAAGAATCAGACATGCCAAAACGTGTAAACCCTGATTTTGAACAACCATATTGCTATAACTAGAACAGCACTTGTTAGAATGCATACCTCTAAGGCTCTTCTTGTTTTAATATTTGATTTTTGAGCCAGCTCCTCCAGAGGACACACTAATAATTTTGTGCCTTTTTTATTCATAAAGATGCGGCGTGATTACTTTGATATAGTCCAACTCTGTATGCCAATACAGCAATGTTGTTGCATTCATTATTTAATTTTGTCATCAGAGGTGAAACATGACATCTGTACAGTATCAACCACTCTCCAAATTGTTGTCATTGAAAAATCTAGTAGCTGACCACTAGTTGTATAATCCTGATGGCAAGTGGGTGTAAACATGACGTCTTTTGCAGAGGTGATCAGGTTTGCTGCCGTTTTCTTAAATTAAGTGTTTTTAATTAAGTGACTTAAGTTATATGTACACTGTCCCTTTTTATTTTTTTCAGGTTCCAGCCATGTATGCCTGCTCCAAGTTTGTCATTTCCCCTGCTGTGGTAAGTCACCTGTGACAGGAATTGCGTGATTACGTGTGACAGGCCTCTACTCTGACAATGTTTACGTCCAGGCTGAAAACGGCTCTGGTCAGCTGTGCATATAACTGAAAGTGTTCTATCTCCAATCCTCTCTTTTACTTTGTTTCAATTGATTATTATTTATGTTTTATTGATGTCTTAATTGTGTCTTTTGAACTTGTCTCTTTCCCATTTTGGTAAAGCACTGTGAATTGCCCTGTGTATGAATTGTGCTATACAAATAAATTTGCCGTGTGTTCAGAGGCTGGATTGTCTTGGGCAGCTGTGAGCCATATACTCGCTCAGTATTTTTGAAGTGTTAGGCAGCTGTCTTCATTTAAATGTTTTCTTTTTAATGTCCTTTCTTTGTCTCCAAGGACAGAGACAATTGTCAGTCAGGATTTAGCCCATGTTCCTCATGACACTTAACACACATTGTGGCCTGCCCTTGTCAGCTGACCCTGCAGCATGCTGGGTGTCCAGCCATGGGTGCACAGAGGAGGGCAGAGTTCCATATTCACATCGGATTTTGTTTAGCATGGCAGACAATAAATCAGTCTGAGAACTGTATAAAGTCAAACAAACTTGAAGAGCAAGAGTCATTTGGAATGTAAAAGTCAGCTTTTGTTAAACTGATTACAAATGATGTCCACTCTGACAGTCATTCATAATTGGTAATTATATCTGTGTAGACATAGTGTAAGGTGGAGGATAAAAAAAGAGGTTTGATATTATGCCCTTGATAAGACCTGTTAATTCATGGTTAAAAATTTGAGCTGCAGCTATCGATTATCTTCGCTTTTTATTTTGAATAAGCAAAATAGTAAAAATGTGAAAGACATATCTGAAAATAACTTGTCCTTTTATTCCAGAAACAACACTATAATAGTTTATATAAAAATATCTATAGATGTAAACAACAAACATGTCAAATGACCTCTACAGACAATATGTGCACTGCAGTCTTCAACATGTTGGTATCCAACTTACTAACTTAAGATGGAACTAACATACAACTGAAAAAATGTATATTTTTAATGTTTGCATGAAAGCTTAAAAGTTTAAAGGAGTAAGTGATGGTTTCAATGAAGGAAAATGATTTGCGTTTTCGTCCTAGTCTATTCTGAGCTTCACTCCATGTTAGTGTTGATACTGGCGTCTGCGTCACAATAAGTGTCTGTGTGAAATGCAACAGTGGAACCAATGTTTAGCAGCAGCGAAATGAAGGAAACTAAGCTTTAATTAAAGAAAATTACAATTGAATCATTTTAATTGATTTGAGTTGATTGATCATTTCATCTCTATTAAATATGCACCGCAGTCCAATTATTGACCTTTTATTTATATTCAGACTCACTTTAAGTAAATGATACTGCACTTGTATAGCACTTTTACACACCTTCAAGGTGCCCAAAGTGCTTTTACGCCTCTCATTCACCCATTCACACACACACTCATACACCAGTTGGCTGACTTCAGTTTGGGATGGTTTGCATAAGGGTCTTAACCTCTTTGGTCCTTTCTGCACATAAGTGCTGGAATTGTAGTTTGACTGTGTGTGTGTGTGTGCGTGTGTCCACAGCTGCGTGGGGGGTCCAGAGTCCTCGCCCGGCCAGTCTCAGTCTCCCTCTTCAACAGACCTGAAGCCACAGTGGAGCAGCAGGTGAGTCCAAGAGCTGCAGACCCATTAAAACAGCACATGTGGTAGGACCACAATCTGCGTCTGTATTTTATATTGAAACCATTTTTAGAAATTGTAAAAGCTCTTCAAATTGGCAGAGGGTTTAGCACTCAGTGTGGTTGGAGTAAAAATAAATGCACAAAAGTGGGAATGGAAACTTTTTTCATTAACTCTTATGATTGATCAGCCATTGGCATTGTCTTTTCAGATATTCCATGAGTGTGAAAATTAATCTAATCTTAAAATGGATAGTGTAGACTGAGGCCAAATTCTTGAATTTCATTTGAGTTAAATGCAGCAACAGCATGCCTCACATGTTTACTACAGTTGTGTAATGTAGTCTACATCATGCAGCCTATATTAAAAACCCTGAATCAGTTTATGTAAATGCATGTAACTTGCACTTTCTGAGACTTATCAAAAGTTCACATCAAATTATCTTGTCTTGAAGCTACTATATCCTTGAGAGATTGTAGGTATATGAAGTGTACCTCGTGCTTAAATTTGCAAAAATGAGAATTATGGTCAGTGAAATGTGATTGTCAGCATACATTTTGCTAGTTTTGGCTTATGAACCTAAATGGTCACTGGGTTGTAGTTTATGTCAACGTTGGAGCATTACTCTACATCTTAGTGGCAACTAACATACCAACAGAACTGTTAATACAGCTACTACAGGTTTAAAACTCCAGCTTTAAATAAAATGAGTTATCTGTAACTCATTTTGATCTCTCTGTACAACATTTGGTTTTATCACGTCAGTGGGGCTGTAGTGCTGTGTATCTACTTGGTTTCCTCATTGTTTTGTTTCCCTCAGGCCTTGTTGCCAGTCGCCCAGTCTGCAGTCCTGACCCGCTCCTTCCAGACCAGTGCTGTCTCCAGGGACATTGACACTGCCGCCAAGTTCATCGGTGCCGGTGCTGCCACAGTGGGTGTGGCCGGCTCAGGAGCTGGAATCGGAACAGTGTTTGGCAGCCTCATCATCGGTTATGCCAGGTAACAGGTTTTACTGGTACTGGTTTAGATCATAGAAGAATTAGTGATTCTGTGAATCTGCAGCATACATGACCAGAGGCTTCCCTCTTCACTGCCCATTCAGTAAAGATTAAACAAATGTCTTTGAGCTGTTGGGTGCATGAAATATTCAGTGTACACTTTTGTGATGCAACGGGTTAAAACTGATTAGATTTTCATCTCTGCAAGTAGAATAGGAGAGATTTCAGACAGGAGGGTTGAGTATGAGAGCCTTAAATTAAAAGCCTAACTTGGTCACACTGACATATAATGGCTAAGATATTCAGATTTACATTAGAACGATCTGAACCGAGTGACAGGGTAATTCTGGATATTAACCCATAAAAGCCCAGTGCTACTTTTGTGGCAGCACCAAAATGATTTTTTTTCTATTTAACTTGAAGTGATTTATCATTTGTTAGAATTTCATCCTCTGTATTTTGCATTTTTCAATGAAAATTGGATATTTTCCTATATTCAATTTACTGATCATGTAGATGTTTATGAAAGTTTTTTACTTTACATGTTTAATTATTTTGTTATGACTAATGTACATGGAAATTGCTATTGTATTAATCACCTTCATTAACTTATTTGTTATGCTATTAGTTCCTTGTACATAAAAAAGTTTTGGTTTTCTTCTGCTCGAAACAAATAAACAAACAGCTCAAATTAAAGTTGAGGCTTATTATATCAAACTGGAGAATTGAAAAACTGAAACATTAACTTTCAGCAAAGATATCAATAACTGAACATAAAAACAAGCGTCTCCATCAACTGTCATTAATAAAACCACATGGGTTTTACGAGTGAATCAATGTTGTAGAAGATGACGATGTTTCCACGTTCACTACAGACCCTCTGAATGTGCAAATGTAATATCTGATCTTGAAAAGGTGACAAATGCATTTTACACTAATTTACATGTATTGATGGGATAGTGGATTGACAGATATTAAACATTTGAAATCAGTTAATTTTAGATATCAGTGGCTGTTTGGGTCAAGGGTTAAAATAATCCTTGCCTGGTTATAGAATACCAAAATTGCTGAATATATCTTATCTACTGTAAGACTCAGACTCGGCTTTATTGTCATTCGATCACAACCATGATCAGAATGAAAAGTTTCCCAGGTCTAAGTGTGCAGCATGAATGGACAGGATAATAATATTAAATGGTAGTTAAAAATATGTAAAAACAATAGAATTAGAAACTACTATAAAAACACTAAAATAAATATAAAAACCTGAATCTGTACAATATTGCATAATATACATTAGCAGCAACAGCTTAAGGTGGTGGTGTATGTACATCAGCAACAACATGAGCAAGAAAAAGTAATAGTGGCTGTGATTAGCAGCATCAAACTGTTTTAAGGGGGACAGTACATGGGGACAGTATATGGAGGGTGGAGCAGTTCAGCAGTCTAACTGCATCCAGGTAGAAGCTGTTTTTCACTCTGGATGTTTTTGTCTGAGTGCAATGCAGCCTCCTTCCAGAGGGCAGAGGAGTGAACAGTTCGTGGGTGGGGTCATGGAGGATGCAGGTGGCCGTCTCCCTGCCTGCATCTGGTGGTAGATGTCCCCCATGGGTGGTAAGCTGCACCTGATGGTCCTCTGTGCAGACTTTACCACCCTCTGCAGCCCCTCCCTCTCTGCCAAAGTGCAGCCACTGTACCACACAATGAGGCAGGAGGTAGAAAGTCCTGAGGTCAGCATCCAGTCCTGCCCTCTTCAGCCTCTCAGGAAATGGAGGCACTGGTGGGCCTTCTCTACTACAGCTGTGATGTTGGTGTGCCAGGTGAGGGTATTGGTCAGGTGTACCCAAGATACTTGACAGAGGGAACCCTTTCCACTCCATCAATATGGAGAGGAGGGAGGGTGGTACCAGACCTGCTGTAGTCCACAACCATTTCCTTGGTCTTCTGTATGTTAAGGATCATCTGCAAACTTCACCACAAGATTGTTCTTTTGGTGAGCTCTGCAGTCATGAGTCATCAATGTGTACAGTAGTGGACTGAGCACACAACCGTGGGGGGAGCGAGTGTTCAGGATGATGGTAGAGAATCTGTTATTTTTGATCCTGACACTCTGTGGTCAGGTCAGGAAGTCCAGGACCCAGTTGCACATAGATGAGAAAGCTCCTAGTGTTGCTAACTTGAACACCGGTTTCTGTGGGATGATAATGTTAAATGCAGAACTGAAGTCCGGTAACAGCAGTCTCTCGTAGGAGTCCTTATTCTCCAGGTGACAAAGGGCCTGGTGGGTCACAGCAAAGTCGGTGTCAGCTGTAGACTGGTTACATCTGGAAGCGTACCCGTGAAAGTCCTCAGCTGTGCTGATGGTCTGCCTCTGGTGCCTTTCAAAGCACTTCATGGTGATGGGGGTGAGTGCAACAGGTTGGTAACCATTGAGGGACAATGCTGTAGAGGTCTTTGGTACAGGGATGATTGTAGAGGACTTGAGGCATGATGGGACAGTGAGATTTTGAACATGTACAGTCCTTCAGAACTGTGTTTGGAATCCCTTCAGGGCCTGAAGCCTTCCGGGGGTTGACCCTCCTGCAGCATTCTCACCTCTGCTGTAGTGATCCTGAAGACTGGGGGCTCCTCAGGGAAGGGGCTGAGCCAGGAGGTGGGGTTTGGTGATGTTGTTGGACGACTCAAAGTGAGCATAGAAAGCATTCAGGGTGTCAAGGCACTGTGGATCACTCTTCTTGTAGTCCGTGATGCACCTGATAACCTTCCACATGCTGAGTCATTCGAGTAAAAATGCCACTGATCTTAACCCTTTGTCGGGCAAGTGACAATTTTTGGCCATTTCCACACACTTTCACATTACAAGACAGCATCAACAGTTGCAGTGAGTCAACAGTCTCAGGTCCAATGTGGTCTGCAGGGTCTGTAAGGTCCACCTCTGCATGAACAGTGAGTGTAACCGCTTTAAGTACTATGAAGTAAGTCAGTACTAATGTAAGTTATGATGTTCAAAGGGGATAATGTGGATGTTGACAGGTGCCTGAATCGGCACTTATGTTGGTCTAATATTAGTAAAGTAATGTTCTAAAATACATTTTCCTTTCACCTTGTATATGTTTTTCTTGTTTTTTTTTTTTAATGTCTACTTCTTGGATGTTTTTTTGGGTTTTTTTGCCACTTATGGGTAAGGAACCAAATATGATAACTTCATTGACGTTGATTTTCTGCATAATAAAAAATTCTGGAAAATTTCACAAAAGTAATGAAATCTTATGTCCTCCAATAACACACTAAGGTTTAAATGTTGAATTTCAGAGCAGTGTGTCCTATAAAGGGTTAAGAGCATATATGGACTTTGCTCTCTTTATGCCCACCGCCAAGTTCCTTCTATCTACTGAGTGCTGCTGTGTCACCATCTCTAAATGCTATATCCCGGGTTTTCAGCAGGGAAGGCACCTCTGCATTTAGCCAGGGTCTCTGGTTGGGTCGGATGGTGAATGTTTTGGAGGTGGGCACATCTCCGCACATTTCCATATGTAGTGCAAGATAGTGTACTCAAAGTCCACATTACTCCCAGATGTCGCAGCGTCTCTGAATACCTGCCACTCTGTGGTCTCAAAACAGTTCTGGATCATGGATACAGCACACTTGAGCCACACAGATATGGTCTTCATTACTGTGCTCCTACTCATAGACACTAGACAGTAAGCAGGAGCCAGCAAGAAGGTGATGTGGTCTGAGCCACAGAGATGGCCTTTTTATTGCAGCTTTTTAACATAAGTTTGGACAGCATGACCTTAGAACTTTTCCCTCTTTGTAAAACTGAGTACTACTAGCCTGACTTTTTGGCCTACTGTCTCCATGTGACATTGATCTTACAATGCTATCTTGAAAACTTCCCAAATCTTAAAATACATCTGTGTTGTGTTGTGAAGATACATGGGCATATCTTTTGCAAAAGTCTCTTCAGTGCCCGTAGTGAATAAGAGGCGGAACACAGCTGAAACAGGACTGACAGTGTTACTTATTCATTATTTGTAGGCCTATTGGCTAGGCTCAAATGCACCATCAAGCTTATGTGTTGCATCCTAATTGCATGATTCCACAGTGTAAAATTAAGTTTAAACACACTTTTCATGAATACTATTTAGCTCATTGGCCAGTGTTCATCAAGATGACACAGAATGTTGAAGGAAAAATCTGGGCAGATCGTGCAGCTATGCCACATCTTTATTTAATTTGTTAATTTCATATTTACCTAGAAAACTTAGGACTGTACATACACTGCCTGTACTTTCCATTTCCTCTTTTGCTGTGTTCAGATTAGCTCGATTATGTTCATTTTGCTGTATTCTGATATTAAGTTTGTGATTCTTTTTTCCGGCAAAGTTAGTAAGGTGTGTGGTTCACTTGCTGACATGTTTCGACCGCTTCTGCAGTCTTCCTCAGAGCGTCATCTGACATGTGCTCGTGTGTCTTTTTGTCAGGTGACCGTCCTGACAGATATGTCAAAATCTGTGTTCAGATTGTTTGTGGGTGATAACCCTCATGCAGAAAGTTTGTATCTCAGCCTATAACTGCAACAAATACTATAAGAAAAATGTAAAAATTAGAAATCTGTGTATTCTGCTCTTACAACACAGTTTAGTGTGGTGCACCTCTGAATTCTATGTAGTGACTCTTGAAATGCTTTGTAAGATTTCCTATCTTGTATCAATATCAGTGACACTAGGGCTGCAACTGACCATTTCAATAGTTGACTAGGCATCTACCACTGCAACAACCAGTTTACTACTCAGATTATGAACTGCAAAAGAAAGATGACACTTGTTTACATTTATTGCAGCACTAAAATGCATTTCTTTCATTTAGTACACAATTAGAATGCATAATGTATGTTAAATAGTCAATTCAATATTCAACAAATATTGCAGTAGCAATAAAAATACTTTTTTCCCTTAAACAAAAGTGTATTTTGTGCATAACAATTACAGTATCCAACTGTTTGTCAAACAATTAAATATTCAAGAGTTGCAATAAAATGAACATTTTTCCTTAAACAAAAGTGACGTCACTAGTGACCTGTCATTGACTGATTTTGCTGTTGACTAGTTATTGCAGCCCTAAGTGACACACTGTATACAAGAAGTGTGTGCTTTGGCCGATGGCTTATCTGCACTCTATATCATAACCACTGTGAAACGATCTTATAAATGCCCTCTGTCTCAGCTCCTGTTTCCTCAAGTAGTGATAGGCAGATGAAGCTTCATGAAGCATTGAAGCCTTTCATCCAATTGGTTCACTCCAGCACAAAGCTTCTTGAAGCTTCATTTGCTCTGGTAGGACATCTACTGGACACAACAAAAATATCAATTGGCATGAATTTGAAGTGTGTGTGGCATTTTGCAGAAAGCCTGTGAATAAAATGGTCAGCAAAATAAAGAAGTATGCAAAACTTGTATATTGTAGTGATGGCAATATACTGTGTGTGTGTATATGTATGCGTGTATGTATGTGTATATAATATTGGCAGTATGGAAAATTATTATTTGGAAATGATCATTTACAGTGAGGGTGGTTGGGGTATGGACAATGATTGTGCTTATGTAACGTTGAGGTATGGCCAGTGATTATGGTTTAGGGGCAACATCATTGGTTTTTATTTAAAAACAACAGTTTCTCTACTGTGGCAGGTCTTAGGCGATTTTTTTTTTTTTTTTTTTTGACTATATTTCTCCTGCTTTGGAAAACACCCGCTCACAGGGCACAGATAAGGCAGGCGTACACAAGAATGCCACTGCTAACTTATATAAATGGGGACAGACAAATTATATTTACCTCTCTCCAAAATATCTTTATCCAAACTGTCTCCAAACTCTCACTGACTGCAACTCTCCATCAAACACCTACATTTTGAATGGAGCCTGAGGAGTTTATATCGCTGTCAAAATCCGAACCACTTCCTGAATCAGTCACGTGGTACAGCCGGGCAGCGAGGCTTTGGACGTCATCATTTTCAACTCCTCCCCTAAATGAAGCAAGCCTCGATACGCGCATCGCGGAAATGCCCCCTCCCCTACTCGGCACGTGCTTCAAAGCCTCGATACAGAATGCCACATCACTATCCTCAAGGCCACCCTTCACATAATTGGTGAACAAACTGGGAAAGACGTGTGGATGCATGTGTATTGACTGTCATGAAAGATATTAAACCATGAGTACTCATGTTCATATGTGACCCATGGTGCTTGTTGTGTCCACAGGAATCCCTCCCTGAAGCAGCAGCTCTTCTCCTATGCCATCCTGGGATTTGCTCTGTCTGAAGCCATGGGTCTGTTCTGTCTGATGGTGGCGTTCCTCATCCTGTTCGCCATGTAAATCCTGAAAGCACACCTACACCTCCTTTCCTTTCTTTCCCTTCCTTTCATCCGGAGGGGTTTCCAAAATGGGAACTGTGTACAAGCTGCTGGGCCATTCCAATCAACAGGAAAAATAACAAATATTTACATCAGTTTGACAAACCTCTAATCCTACATTTTTATGTTCCTACACTTGTTTTTGTTTTCTGAAGTTTGTGTAAAATCTCACTTCGGTTGAAATCTGTCCAGAATAAATGGTTGGAATAACTAGAGTCTGCAGCATTTTATTCAAACTATGCATTTTACTATGAAGTCTTTATTTAATCTATGTAGTGTTTTGCTTGTTGACTTAAAAACATATATTGATTAAGCCAAAAAATTTGGTCTTTTATTAGCATTTCATGAAGTTGCTTCAAACAAAAACATAACGGTTAAACAAAGCCAGCATCCTTGCATTAGACAGGCTTTTTCACTAAAATGACATAAAAATGGATATCAAGGTTTTCAGAGGGCTTAAGTGCTGTAAAGGTTGTAGCCTATTGCCTTGAGTTTGAAGACTTTAGTGGAAGGTTTAAGCATACGCCAGGCCTTCTAAAACAAAATATTCATTTTTCAACAGTTATGAAATGATCATTTTTGTGTACAAAATTTTCAAACCTCTTGCTAAAGTGCACTGGAGATCAAGTACAATCTTAATGGGACAGAATAAGCTTTATTGTCATTGCAAAAAAACACATCTGCACAGTGCAATGAAATTTAGTTTTTATACTCTGTTAAGTTCCCAGAATTATAAATACAGAAAGCAATTATAAAAGCTAACAAAGATGTAAAAACACCAAAAAAAAAAGAATCCACTATCAATAATAAAAATGTACAAGTGTTATATTCAGTAATGACTGCAGTTGTAATTAGGTCTGGGACAAATCATTGTAGTTTTTTTTTTAATGTACTCCATACTAATTTGTTTTGGGTGTTAAACCAGTGCCTTTTATTGGTACGTTTAAAAATCATTTTAAGAAAATAATTTATATCCCTAAGTTGACTGTATTTCAAGGTTCCTGAGTGTAACAAAGGTCATTTTGTGGGGAAAGAGAGTTTCTACCTCAATACATTAGAAAATAGCAACTGATTTCCCTTATGGTTAGATATGATTGCCCATTAAGGATTAATAATAATAATAAAATATTTAAATTGTTACTTCGTTGAGTTGTTCACTTGAGTTTTATTTTGAAAGGTTTTACCGGATGCTCCATCCTACGATGGGACTTTTCAAATTATGACCCATCATCATTTTTTTTACTAAATATATGACAAAATAGTCAATTATTGTCTTAGAATACATATATGCTTGCCCATTAAGGAGTACATAAAATATTTAAAGTAATATTTTTTAAATCTTCTATATTTTGCCTGGTAGATAATGAAATTTCCGGTCACTTCTTCACTTTGAGTTTTATTTTGAAAAGCCCCACCGAAAGCTCGTTATACGGCAGTCAGGAAACTCGAAAGCGCAGAAATCTGATCCTGAAGTTGCGTTCTGTTGGTGGAACAGTGAAGATGTAGTCGGAACTAAACTGAAATATTGTGACACCATTTTATTTTCAACTGGTAACAACCGTACACTTCGTTACTTCGTATACCGTGTCCGAGCGGATCAGGTAATTTTACTGACGACTTGATACTTTTTTGGAGGCCTTGGAAAAACACAGTGAGGCTAACGATACATAGCCACCATGTCGTGGGAAGGAATGCCGTGTTTTGTGGCCTCGCCTCAGTGCTCTTCTGTGCCTCGTTCACCTTCCCATTGAGTCCGCTGGGCAACAACACAACAACCAGAGGAAACTTCGCACTCAGCTGTCAATGCAGCTAACAGTTAGCATAGCATTACACTAGTGAAGAGCAGCGTTTTAACTCTAGCTTGCTAGCTTGCGAGCTATGGCGGACAGCTTTGGAGAGGAGTCCAGCGGCGGTGCCCTTGGCTTAGGCGTTACCGGACAGGGCAGCGGAGCCGCTTTGCTGCCCCCTCTAGCTAACTCTCTGCCAGTGGGACACCCGGCAGCCAGCGGTGCTCACCCCAGCTCCAACCCGACCTCTCCGCCTCTCGCTGCGGCCGCTCAGAGTGGCCTAACCGCGTTGGTGGGCCCGATGTCCGCTGTCACTGCCACTCCGGTAGGGTTTGGGAGCACTTTCACCCCGGGCTCCTCGCCCCCAGTAGTGGCCGTATCTCCGACCGTACATGCGTCGTCGCCTCTCACGGGTGTTGGGCTCGGAGTCGGCGGGGTGGCCGGGGTGGCAGGAGCTGGCCTTCTCTCACAAATTCATGCCACTTCCTGGGACCCGACCCTCAGTACGGACTGGGACAACGAGAAGGCTTCTCAGCAATGCATCCTGAGGATAAAGAGGTAACATGATATAAACAGCAAGTTTTCCACTAAACCGAGGCCTAAACCAAAAATCGAAAGTGAAAGCGTTCCATAAAGTTTGTGCTGTCACTTACATCCATTAGAGACTGGAGTAATGACGAGAAATCACATAAAATTTAAACGTATTGTCAATCTAGAAAACAGACCAACCTCCTGTTGGACTGTTGGAGAACAATATTAGAGCAATCCTCTCATTTCACCAAATTAGATCAAAAGGATGAACAGAATTTTATCGTTATATTCACCACATAAACATAACATTAGTTACACAGAGAAATGAGTAGGATAAGAGTAAATCTTTGTCACTGTTACAGGAACAATGAAAATCAGTTAATCAGGTCTGTTCTGTTTAGCAGCAGATTCTTAAAGTGCAAAATGAAAGACTATATTAACACTCACAAAAATTCTAATAAATACTGACAATATATAAAACTACAAAGAAATACTGAAAATATAGAAAAGGCCAACTCCATAGACAGAAGAAATATATGCAACATATACATACAAGGTGAGATGATAT
>JAPQRQ010000027.1:6111588-6122589 GCA_037367365.1 Apogon talboti | reverse complement strand
TGGAGGAGGTGCAACAGTCTGGGCAGGCATCACGAGTCAGCGCAAAACAGATTTGGTGATTGTGGATGGCTCAGTCACTGCACATTCTTACCTCAGAGACATCACAGAACCCATCATCATCGCCCAATTCCACCAGCACACCCCCAACTTTCTGTTCATGGATGATAATGCTCCACCACATCGTGCCAGAATTGTCACAGCTCGACGTCAGGAAGTCAGAATGCCTCACATGATGTATAGCCAGCAATGTCCCCTGACCTGAACCCCATAGAACACGTCTGGGACCACCTGAAGCAGCGACTGGATGTTCGTACCACACCCCCACGTGACCTGGCAGAACTGCGTGTAGCATTTGTGGAGGAGTGGAACGCATTGCCTCAGAACAACATCATGAGACTAGTAAGGAGCATGAGACATCACTGTCAAGCTGTTATTGCGGCAAATAGTGGAAACACCAGCTACTGATTTTGTCAATTTTGGTTATTTGGGGCTATTTTTGTTCTTGTCTACATTGTTGGGGTAATAAATATTGAACTAATGAAAATGGTGTTTCTTCTTATTCATTAATAGTAATATCAAAGGGAACTATTACTTATTTCATTGAAATTCAGACCAAATAGGAAAAGCACTCATGTAAATAGCAATATCCCTAACTTATTGTGAGTAGTGTATATTGCATTTACCAACATATTTTAAAAAAAGCATTTCTTTAGTTTCATCTCTTTTGGTATATGTGCTCCATATCTTAGTATTGTTTTAAAAAATCATAATCCAAAATATTAGTATGGTAAAGAAAACAAAGATTTAAAGGGGGCATCCTAACTTTTTCACGTGACTATGTGAGGCACGTGTTCTGAAATTGCACAAAAGCCAGTTTGTTAAAAGTCATGGTTTTATTTGATGAATAAATAATCAATCTCATTGAATTACACTGCATATTCCTTTACAGAATGAATGTGTTGAATCAGAATGTGCTTAACTGCTCTGTATCGTGATTTGGGTGTAAATCGCATCGCGAGATGCCACACACATACAGTATCTTTAAAGGGGAACAAGACAGCATTGTAACGTTTTGGTTCTTCTTCGCTGTTTTTGTAGCATTTTTCTTTGCGGAGCTCCCCTTACAGTTTGGAAGTACATATTCACTGTCGTTAACCCTCCCCCTCCAACCATGAGCATTTGTTTTCAATGAAGCCCGCAATGAGTAGGCAAAAAATAACGATTGAATACACTACTTGTGCGGAGTGGAATGGGAAACTTTAGCTGGACATTGAAGTTTCAGACATTTGTTATGTCTTCACGGAGGAGGTCGCAGAACTGGAGCTGCTCTTAAGCTGTGCGGCTAACGTTAGCAGCGCGGTGCTAGCAGCTGCAGACAGAGCCTCAGACCACCAGTCCCTGCACCCACAATCAGTCATTGTGACCCATCTGCCTGGATGGCCGGGGGGAACATGCTGACAGGAACCCCCTGGCCACTGGTCTGAGGCTCTGTCTGTAGCTGCTAGCACCGTGCTGCTAAAGTTAGCTGCACAGCATATGAGCTAATAGACTAACAAACGTCAACAGCTCCCACCTCTCACCTGTCACTGTGTCCCGGCCCCGTTAGCATTTAGCGTGCTATCATCTTGGGGCCAACATGTATAACAAGAACATCTAGATTTTAGACCTTTATCTGAACAAGAGACAAGTATCATACAACACCAGCCAAGCTTGAACATCAACGCAAGTTGTTATTCCAGTCACTATTCAGACGAAACCAATTAGACAGGGGTCATATAATGAACTACATACATTTCACAAAAACTAGATTCAACTGACAAAATTCTGTGTCTAGTAATAAAAACACACTCCTGAGGCAGACAAAGGGCGAACTAGTAAACTAAACAAACATACACCTACATGACAGAAACAACTAGTGAGTAAGCCAACACCTCCGCTAGCCAACACGCATCCAGGCACCGTTCATAAAATAGGTTAATAAATGAGTAAACACTGTTACAACCAACAGTATCATCAAGAGCACAAATCTACCGAAATGCATTGAGTATAGAGAATTTATTTCAGTGATAATTGTAAGTACAACAGCAACAACGCCAAGTCTGCATCTGTTTAGATTCTACTTTTTCTTTCAACTCTCACCAGTCTGTAAAAGCTGGACCAAGGCAGACTGTTGTCTTGTTCCTCATTTGGTCACTCACTCTTTTCTTATTCCTCCATAATCTGACAATGGTCACCCCTTTCTTTTCTCTGTCGGCTCTGCTATGGTTAACGCCTGTGAAATGAAGGCATGGCTGGCTTTGTGTCATTATGTTTACAGCTAGCCAGCATGTTTGTCGGACTGCTGTAAACCATGCCGTTTCTCACGGGAGAAGAGATCTGGGCCTCTGGGACGAGATCTTAGGTCTCTGGGGCGGTGCAGAGAAATTTCAAGTGAAATATTTGGCCCTAGAGGCGCTAATGGGAAGGTGGAGGACTTCCATTCACCCCATAACAAGCCATTTAACCATTACAACTACGTTGAAACTGTTTAATTAAGGTAAAAAATAATGCAAAGTTGTCCTTTACTATATTGGATCAGAGATGCTACATTGAAATGCATATCACATTGGCCTTACAACTAAGATTCCCAACCCTAGCAGGGACATATCCCTAGCATCCCTACCCAATTCTGCACCCCTGTATGCAGCCAACAATTTATATATTCCCTTGATTGGTATAATGCATCTTTTTTTTTTTTTTTTAAATATGTAGGAAAGAAATGGCTGAAAATGACAAATAAGCAACTGTCAGTGTTGACTGACAAATCACTGGTATGATTTACCACATCTAAAAATCCTGGCTGCTGTTGTGATGGGTTTTTTTTTAACTGAATTATGCAACTGTATTGTTTCAGACACCTGGCACGGTTAAAACATGGCTCAAATCCAACACTATGCCTTAAGTAGGCTGGTGGTGACCTGGTGGATGTTAACAAACAACTAGAAATTGTTCATAGAATGAAATACTTGATATGGGACATGATTCTTCCACACGGCTCCTCAGCTTTTAAATCTCTTCTTAAAATATTCCTCCTTCTGTAGATCAGTGAAGCTCCTCCCCTGTCATTACGTCAAAAAGTCCAGAGGGATCTGACTGGCTGCAGCTGGTCATGTGGTGATCCAGTCATCTGAAATTGTGATTCTTGTCAGTCGTGAAACCAAAATGAAGGTGGTTTTCCCTCCATCCCATCTATAACAAACAAGTTTAAATCCACTCTCGTCACACTTGGTGTTTCCTGATGACTGGAGTGTTATGAAGATCTTCATTAACCCATAAAGACCCAAACATCCACCAACATCAATGTTTAATACCTGTTGATCCACTAATCCCATAAATACATGTAAATAATTGGTGTAAAATATAGTTTGTCATCTTTTGATGGTCATCAGATATGACCCATTTGGGCTTTCAAAGGCTCCGTAGTGAACGTTGAAAACATTTTTTACAGCATTGATTCACCAGAAAAACCCATGGAATTTGATAAATGACAGTGGATGAAGCTGTCATTTCTCAAACTCAAACTTTTTCATTAGTTTTCTCTGTTTTCATATAATTGTCATGACAGGTTTTATTAAACAGAAACATAGCATGAGAACTAAAACACAAACCCTGAGGATGGAAACAGTCTGCAGGGTGACAGGATCATGATGGTAAGAGTCTGTGATATGATGAGGTATGAGGTGAAATGGTCTGGTGGTGCACAGCTGCAGAGGAGCCCCTTATATAGGCCCTTGATAGTAAGGTGCTGCAGCTGTGCTGTGTGCAGCAGGTGACTCTGATTGTTGAGGGAGGGGTCAGCGGTAACACCAGGGTGGACCGTAACAGAACCACCCCCTCAAGGGACGGCTCCTGACGTCACTAAAAGATAGAACTTTGTTTTTAAACAAAGTTTATATAATACTGTTGTTGTTATTATTGTTATTATTGTTGTTGTTATTTCTTTATACATTTTTTTTATATATATCCTTTAACTTTTATACTTGTTTCAGCTGGTTCTGGAATAAAGGACAAGTTGTTTGTCATTTTCAGATATATCGTTTTCACATTTTTATTATTGTTTTTTTCGGCATTTCAAATAATCGTTTCATTAAATGACATTTTTTGACAATTAATCGATTACAAAAGCAGTCCATAGCAGCAGCTCTAATTGTGTTTACACTTACGTGCACGTGAGGGGTGATGTGATGTGCGAAATGCATGGAAATCTGCATACTGAGCCTGTGTTAAATAATTTACAGAACTGAGAAAAGTATTGGAGAATCCAGCGGTTGGTGCACAGGAGGGGCGATGCAGCACTGAAGCTCAATCTATGTTGACGTCAGTCTGTGTGTGTGTGTGTGTGTGTGTGTGTGTGTGTGTGTGTGTGTGTGGACAGATAGTGCGGAGTTGCGTCTGCGCGTGTGAAATTCCGCGAAACGCTGATTGGCTGAACATGACATCATCCAGTGGAGCTCTATTGTTGGAAAGAGGATGAGCTCATCGTTTCAGTCTGAGAACATAGTGAGCGGACTACGTACCGGGTTTCACCTGAGAACACCAGAACCTGCAGACCTTTAGAACCTGCAGCCTCAAACCTGTCTACATCTGTTCTTCATAGACACGCAGTGAGTAAAGTCATGTTCAACTTTCCTTTCCAGTTGTTTTTTAGCTTCAGAATATTTGCGATATTCTGCAAGAGAATGAAGTCATGCGCTCTGTCCCATGAAAACCTTGGTGCATCTCATTTTCATTGCCAAAACCAAATGCTTCGATGTGTATTGTTGCTGCAGGTATGGTTTGGTCGCGGGACATAGAAGCGGACCACCCGCCCCTGTCCGTCATTCTACCGCGACTCTACCTTGGAGCGGAGAGCGACGTGACGCAGGTGAGACCAGGAGCATCTACTCCGACCCACGCGCATGTCCAGACTCTGTCCTAGTACTCACTGACAAGTCTGGCGTTCAGGTGTTTAGGATTTAGTTTACAGCTCAATGCAATGATCGGAAAAATGTGGTAAATATGCAAAAGTAGGGGAGACCGGGGACGGCTGAAACATATTGAGGTCTTCCAATCACAAACAAGCGATAACACTCATTCTGCGCATGCTCGGCTGGATTGTCTTCTCACTCAGGAAAAACAGCCACAACTGGCTTTTTAAAATATATTTATTTATTTTATTTTTATTTGTTTTATCAAATGCATTTTATGGGTACTGTCCAAAGAGCACGTCAACAAACCCAAAAGCACTGTTTAGGATTTACATAAGGCACACATCTTATCATCGAGTGTTTAACCCATAAAGACCCAGTGCCACTTTTGTAGCAGCTCCCAAGTGACTTTTTCTCTCTATTTAACATTTCTTAAATGATTTATCACCATTTATTATAGTATTATTCTCTGTATTTGCATTTTTATTTTTAGTGAAAATCTGGTATTTTCCTGTATTTAAGTTACTGATCGTGTAGATGTTCACCAAAGCTCAGATTAAGGTTGGGGGTAATTATATCAGTAAGAAATAAAACTGAAGAAAAAGTGACTTTTTCAAATCTACCATTAACTGAACATAAAAAAACAAGTGTCTCCATCCACTGTCATCAGTCAGACTCCATAGGTTTTACTGGTAAATCAATGTTGTTGAAGATGATGGTGTTTCCATGTTCACTACGGAGCCTCTGAACATCCAAATGGGTGATGACCATTTGGTTATGGTCATCAGATTTGGATCTGATGACCATGAAAAGATGACAAACTGTATTTAACACCAGTTATTTACATGTATTCCCAGCTTTAGTGGTTCAGAAGCTATTAAACATTTTAGGTCAGTATATAGATTTGGTTGCCAGTGGCTGTTTGGGTCTTTGAGGGTTAAACAGCAATAGTTGTTTTAGGTTTTCTGATTTATAGGCTGTTACAGAGCTAAATTATTTGCTACTGTCATTTCTGGTTCTGGGAACATCTAACCTTCCAGTTTGAAATAGCTCAATAAATGAACTCCCACTCCTACGAAACAACAACAAATTGAAGTGATATTTGTCATTTTGAGTATTTTATTGATCCTATATGAGAAACATTACAGCTGTCTCTATATTCATTTCTTTCATTTGTGTGTACTTAGGACCGTCTGGCTGCTCTGGGTATCTCTTATGTACTTAGTGTGAGTCGCTGCAGCCCCCAGCCCTCCTTCCTGCCCTGCTCTAGATACCTCCGTATCCCCATCGATGACTCCCTGTGGGATGACCTGCTGCCCTGGATCCCACAGGCTCTGCACTTCATAGGTCAGCACCACAACCATTATCTCACACTATCTGTAGGAAAAACAACCTCCAGATTTTGTAGCTGATTGCATCTTCTTTCCAGTGGAATTATTTTTAGTACAAATAAACAACAGCTCTGTTTCCTTGTAAAGAATCTTGTGAACTTATCTTGTTCTGCTTGTTAACTGTGTCGTTGTGTGTCTGTGTTGTTCAGATGCAGCCATGTCCACTGGGGCCTCGGTGCTGGTTCACTGTGCAGCAGGGATCTCACGCTCCCCGGCTCTGGCTGTCGCCTACATCATGTACAGCCTTGGACTGGACCTGGACCAGGCCTACAGGTACATCCACACTCTGTCTGATCTGAGCATTAGTTCAGTCAATATCTAGACCTGTCAGTATCAACAGTGTGTGTAAAATTCTGTGTATTTAGGGCCTGAGCTTTGCTCACTGCAAAAAACCCAACCAATGTATAATTAAAGAAATGTAAAGATTATTAGAATGAAGGACATATTTGAGGGGCTAAAGATGCTCACTTATAATTTTTCAAAAGTCTGCATACACATTCAAAATATATGTATGTATTTTAAAAAATTTATTATGCATACTAGAGCAGCAGCTATCAATTATTTCTGTAATCAATGAATCTACCGATTACTTTCTTAGATTCAATTCAAATAAACGGTTATTTGAAAAGGTGAAAACATAGTAATAGTTTGAAAATGACCAACAACTTGTCCTTTGTTCTAAAACCAGCTGAAACGACAATCACAAAGGTATAAAAGTAAAAGAATGTACAAAAATATGTATATGTATGTATATGTAGAAACAACAACAGCAACAACAAAATAAAAGTAAAGATGAACAACAAACAATATGAGCACTGCAGTCTTCAACACATTTGTATCTAACTTACTACTTCACATGGAACAAACATACAACTTTGTGTTGATTGTGATCGTTCTTCACCTTTTTTTCCAAGGATGGCCTTGTATAACTTCCTATGATTGGCCTGAAAGTCCAAACTATCCAAAAAGTTTTTTCATCCTGTACATGAATTGAATTATGATTCCGTTTTATCTGGGTTGATACCACCTCTTTAAGATGAACCAGTAATGGGATGTTTATTCCACACAGTTGCCCAGGAAAGGTTTCACACCTGCAGAGATGGTTCTGGAAGTCCAGAAGTTTGGTTTAAAATAGTAACCCTTAAAGATCCACACATCCACCACCAACCAAAACCATCTACTGATCTAAAATGTTTAATAATTGTTGATCCACTAATCCTATCAATACATGTAAATAATTGGTTTAAAATACAGTTTGTCATCTTTTCATGGTCATCAGATATGACCCATTTGGATGTTCAGGGGCTTTGTAGTGAACGTGGAAACACCATCATCTTCTACAACATTGAGTCATCAGTAAAACCCATGGAGTTTGATGAATGACAGTGGACGGAGACACTTGTTTTTACATTCAGCCATTGATACCAGATATTGAGTCACATTTTCTTCAGTTTTCTCTGTTTTGATCTAATGACCTTTGAATTTATTCTGAGCTTTTATGAACATCTACATGATCAGTAAATTGAATATAGGAAAACACAGGATTTTCACTGAAAAAATACAAAATGCAGAGGATTCTTATAAATGGTGATAAATCACTTAGGAAAGATAGAAAAAAATCATTTGGAAGTTGCGACAAAAATAGTTTTGGTTCTTTAAGGGTTAAACTTTAGTGTTAGTTAATCAAAAGAGTAAATAAATGTCCTAATGTGGATAGTCCTTTTTACAGGGCTCCTTCTGTAATTGATGATAACTGATGGATAAGTGATTTCTCTCAGCATAATACAACAAGTCTTTGAGTGGTAATATTTTCTTAATTGTCCCGAAATCTTAAAAGGTTGCTTCACAATCAAAATTGAGGAGTACTTGTGTATTGTTAGCCTCATTGTCATATTTTTGGCCAAATTGTGATGTCTATGTAACTTTACTCTCCTACTACTGCTGATTCATTTTGCATCATTGGCTATGACCTGAAAAAAAAATTACTAATGCTATTATACTATGAGGCTAATGATATGGGCTCAGGTAGAGGCAGAATCTTGTTAATAGCCTAGTCCTGATTGTGACTAAATCCACTGCAATTCCATGCAGAAACCAGTCTCAGGGTTAGTGAGATCTGTGCAAGGCTGTAACCCACTTCCTGTTTCTCTGTTCAAAAGGTTTGTGAAAGAGCGAAGGCCCTCCATTTCTCCAAATTTCAACTTCCTGGGTCAGCTGCAGCACTTCCAGGGCACTCTGAACCAGAACGCCCCCTGTGGTGACCCCCCCGCCCTGCATCAGCTGGACCAACAGCATATGGTCAGTGTTGACAGTGACTCGGCAGACGACCAACACATCCACAAACACAAAGACCAGACACAGCAGCAAAGACATTCATGCTCAGATGGAAGCGAAAATCAGCGTCTCTCCTTGTCACAGAAACTCCGGACTCTTCATTTAACTCTCAATCAAAAGCAGCAGGACGTCCAGTCATTCTGTGCGGACCCATCGGATTCTTCAAGCCTCTCTGAGATGATCAAACCCCAAGTCCCTACGCAATTACAACTCCCAGCAGGCTCTGCTTCTCTGTTAGATAAACGCAAGAGCCTTACACTGTCTTTGACACCCTTGGGTGTTCGCCCTCCAGCAAACAACAGCCAGCAGGTGAGGTGCAGCTCTCCATCCAAAACTGTCCATAAGAGGGAGGCAGCAGAACAGGCTGAAGTAAAAACACAGAGTAACGCTGCCCTCTGCAGGCAGCCGGAGGAAACACACAGAAAGCACAGTTCCACCCACGGTGGAAACGTGGAGACAAGGGAGCTGAGTCTACTGTCACCACTCAGCTACACCCTCAACAAACTGCTGGGATGGGGGGAGAGGGTGCTGCTGGGAGACATGTTTGTCCAACCTGTGAGGATGGGACAGGCTTACAGATGCTAAGGATGGGGGATCAGGGGGGTTAGATCTGTGCATGTGTCAAAAGAACCAATACAACATGTTGTCATGTACGTACAAACATACATACAGGAGCTCTGGTGTATGTGCTTGTCTTCTCTTTATTTATTTAGTTTGTTTGTTTATTTATTGCAGAGATGAATATAGGAATTTCCCTGTGTATAAAAACACAAGTGGATCTTTATTTCACATTAAACTTGATCAATTTATCTTGTTCATGTAAGATGTGGTCATTTCTTTTTTTTTCAACATTAAAATATGGACATATATATCATAGTAGAGCTGCAGCTATTGATTATTTTTGTAACCGATTCATCTATTGATTATTTTCTTTGATTTGACTAACAATTATTTTAATACGTGAAAAAATAGTAAAATGTGAAACAGACATGTCTGCAAACGACAACTTGTCCTTTATTCCACAACCAGCTGAAATTACAACCACAAAAAGTGTAAAAGATATATAAAAAATATCTATATAGAAATAACGACAACAATAACAGTATAAAAGTATATATAAAATATATAAAGATATAAACAACAAACAAGTCAAATAATATCTACAAACAATACGTGCACTGCAGTCTTCAACACAATTGGATTCAACGTACTAATGTACTAACAACTTGAGACAAAACTATTATACAACTGAAAAAAATAAAGACAAATATTTTTATTGTTTGTGTGAAAGCTTAAAAGTTTAAAAAAGTAAGTGATGGTTCCAGTGTAGAAAAGAGAGCATATAGACATTTTCTGCCTTTTTGTCCTTGTCTCGTCTGAGCTATGCTCCAGGTTGTTTGTGTTGATCCTGGCGTCATGTGCATCACAATAAGCATCTGTGTGAAACACAACAGTGGAACCAATGTTTAGAGGCAGCGAAATTAAGGAAACAAAGCTTCAATTCAGGGAAATAGTAATCAAATATTTCTTCAATCAATTTGAGTTGATTAATTATTTCAGCTCTAGTATACATCAAGCTATAATACACAACCAAAATTGTAGTTGCTTTTCCATTGACTCTCAAATTACATGAATACAACTTGCGCATAAAAATTTGCCTAATGGAGAAACAACAATTTTGCCAAAGCTCCTGTTTTTCTATGAAAAGTTTTTGCGCTGGCAAGAGGTGGTTTTTCGGGCATAGCAAAACTGGCATATCGCACAAAACTGCAATGGAAAGACCTTTTTCCACATCTAGAGTCACATGAACAAAAAAAAAAAAACAGATGTTGACAGATGTTACAACAAGTGAAGAAGAAAAGTTTTAAAACAAACATGGGGCGATATGTGTGGACACACAAGGAAACGAAATCATTTTTGAATTTACGATGGGATAGAGGGTATAATAATAATGAATATATCTGTAAATCAACGTGATATTCATGTTCATTGCCATGTTTATGGAATGACTTCTCGTGACATCTTGTGATAATAAATAAATAAAAAATCATATTTGTGATTTAATGGGAAAACCAACATTACACACTTCTGTTTTTTTGACATTTAGTAAATATCAGTAAAGTTTTGCACATACAGTGCATCCGGAAAGTATTCACAGCGCTTCACTTTTTCTACAATTTTTTATGTTACAGCCTTACTCCAAAATGGATTCAATTCATTTTTTTCCTCAAAATTCTACGCACAACACCCCACAATGACAATGTGAAAAAAGTTTTTTGAAATTGTTGCAAATTTATTAAAAATAAAAAACCTGAGAAATCACATGTACA
>JAPQRQ010000027.1:6090016-6102700 GCA_037367365.1 Apogon talboti | reverse complement strand
GGTGGTCGGAGGGGCCGTTTGGCGCGAATTGGCAGCCACACTTCCGTCAGTCTGCCCCAGGGCAGCTGTGGATACAAGTGTAGTTTACCACCACCAGAGTGAGAATGTGAGAGCGAAAGAATAAGGCATCAATAATGTGAAGTGCTTTGGGTGCCTTGAAAAGCGCTATAGAAAATCCAATACATTATTATTATTATTATTATTATTATTATTATTATTGGTGGGTATTGTGTGTGAGTTTCAGGGTTGTTGACAAGAGGGGTGGGTCACTGTCCAAATCCTTAAGGGGGTTTTGTTTGGTTTCAGGTGAGTCCAGTTGTGGAAGGTTGTTAGTTGAAAACTGTCTGGGAATCAGACCACCACCTCTGTTCAGGGAGGGATTTTCCACTATCACAAAAATGGCTTCTTTGACTCCTCTCTCAAACCATTTGTCTTCTCTGGCTAATATTCTGACATTGCTGTCCTTGATGGAGTGTCCTTTTTCTTCCAAGTGCAGATGGACTGCAAAGTCTTGGCCTGAGGTGGAGGCTCTCCTGTGTTGAGCCATGCATTTATGGAGGGGTTGTTTGGTTTCTCCTATGTATAAGTCCGCATATTCCTCACTGCACTGATCGGCGTAGACCATGTTGCTTTGCTTCTCCCTCAGTAGTTTGTCCTTGGGATGGACCAGAGCCTGTCTCAGGGTGTTGGTGGGTTTGAAATACACTGTGATATTGTGCTGGTTGAAAATCCTCGTAGTTTTTCAGAGACTCCCGCTGTGTATGGAATGACAATGCCTTTTTCTTTTTCTGGCTTTTCTTCAGTGTTGTTTGTGGTTCCTTGGTTTTTGGTTCCTTGGTTTGGCTTTAAGGAACTCCCAGTCAGGGTAACCACATGTCTTCAGTGCTTCCTTAACCTGCTGTTCTTCCTTCTTCTTCCCTTCAGCCTCTGTAGGAATTTCTTTTGCTCTGTGGTTGAGGGTTCTGATGACTCCCAGTTTGTGTTCCAGGGGGTGGTGAGAATCAAAAAGGAGATACTTGTCTACGTGGATTCGTTTCCTGTAGATGTCTATGGTTAATCCTCTGTCGTTGTTGATGTGGATGTTGCAGTCCAGAAAGGACAGACTTGTTTTGGACATCTTACCGTGCAAACTTAATATTCTGGTCCACTGAGTTGATGTGTGTGGTGAAGGTGTCCAGGTCTCCTTTCCTTATCTTGACCCAGGTGTCGTCCATGTATCTGAACCAGTGAGTGGGAACTGATCCTTTGTATGCACTCAGAGCCCTGTGTTCCACTTCTTCCATGTATATGTTGGCTACTATGGGGGACACTGGGGAGCCCATGGCGCAGCCTTGCTTCTATTTGTAGAAGTCTTCATTGTACCGCAAGCATGTAGAACTCAGGCAGAGTTCAACCATCGAGGATATTTGTTATGGATTAAGGTTGGTTCTGTTAGTGAGTGTGTGGTCCTGTAGAAGTCGTCTTCTCACTGCCTGAACTGCTTCCTTGGTGGGAATGCAGGTGAAAAGTCAGGTGACATCATACGAAACCATGGTTTCACCTGGTTCTGATTACTTCCTTGATCTTGTTGACGAAATCCTGTGATTTTTGGACACGGTGTGGTGTGTTTCCAACCAGGAGGGCCAAGATGGTTGCAAGGTGTTTTGACTGAGTTTATGCTGCTTACAATGGGTCTGAGGGGGGCTCCTTCCCTGTGTATCTTGGGAAGTCCATAGATACAGGGGATGGATTCACCAGGGTGGAGTTTGTGGTAGAGTGGTCTATCAAAGGCTTTTGATAGTGACTGTGATCTCACAGAACAGACATTTTTAACCCCAACTGGTCAAGGCAGATGACCATCCTCCAGGAGTCAGGGTCTGTTCGAGGTTTCTGCCTCTTAAAAGGAAGTTTTTCCTCACCACTGTCACCAAGTGTTTGCTCCTGGAGGTTTCTGTTGGGTTTCTGTAAATTAGCTTGAGAGTCTGGTTTAGACCAGATCTATATGTAAAGTGTCACAAGATAACTTCTGTTATGATTTGGTGCTATGTAAATAAAATTTGATTTGATTTTGATTTGAAATCTGACCTTAAGTACTAGTTTTCAAAAACATTTACTGTTTCTGACAATATCACTGTTAACCATATTAAGGAAATGAATTTAGAGATACATCATGGTCACACCACAGAACATATTTATGGCCACAACAAATTCAATCAGATGAAAAAATGACCCAATTAAAAAAAATAAAGAAATAAATTCTGAAGTTGTTTGTGCTAAACATGCTTGTTTTTTAAAGGGCCATATCTTTTTTTTATACCCCCCTCTGGGCAGGTGGGGGTAGATATATCAGGAGGATATATCCATCCATCTGAGATATTTGTCCATCCAATTTCTGGGACACTATTCACTCGATTCTTTTCAAATTTGCCACACATGTTCTTTACCACTCAGAGAGGTGCAGTACACATTTTGATCATTGTATTTAAATTTTAAATTTTTTACGAATTTTTGAAAAGATTTTGAAAAGATTGAAAGTCAAGACTCAAAATGAATCCCTGGGTTGGCAGGGTATCAGTGACCAGGAGGGACAAAGTGTTGTAAGCTCTGCTTAGTTTTTCACTTGTTTATTTAAATTTCATTTGGAACAGATGTAAAATTAAAAAAAGAAAATTTATATATGCCAGATAGAGGCCAAATATAAGATTATCATCATCTCATACAATAAGTGCAAGTGAATTGTTTAAATAAGATAATCTGTGTTCACAAATTAAAAAGTAGTTAATGTCCTAGTCCTACCTCCCACTCTCTGTTTACTCTCTGTATAGTTTATTTTTTAGACTTTTAAAAACTCAACTACCCACCCACCACCAGTGTCTATCAGATCAATGTCAGTCAGACAACAAGAACATTTTTGCCCAAAGGAATAAAACGGAGCAAAAACAAACATAACAATTGCAAACATTCAAATATTCTAAGCTTAAATCAGAGTTGAAAAAAAATAAAACTTCATAAACTTGTCACTTGTAGTGTCCTTTCACTATACTGCCTTTTAAATGTAATCAATGTTCTTCACTTCAGTTGTTCCCTAATTTAACACCTAAGTTGGGATGGAGTAATTTTTACCATCAGTGGTTGGTGCTTAAACAAAGAGTTCCCTCTTAATCTTAATCTATTTTAACTTAATGGTTTATTACTTTATACATGATTTGAGCAGTTTTGAATTCAATCAGGTCTTTGAATTTAAGTTGATTTAATTTCAGAAAGAGAGGATTTGTTGGTTCTCTGTAAGTAGTTTTATTTATAATGTTTGAAGGTCATGAATGTTTAAACAATGTCATTATTTCTATTTGCTGTCATTTAGCAATGTGCTGTTGAGAATCCCTCTGCATCACTGTGTTTCTATATTTCAGTCTTGGATACAGCAGGACAAGAGGAGTTTGGGGCGATGAGAGAGCAGTACATGCGCTCAGGAGAAGGATTCCTACTGGTGTTTGCACTTAACGATCGTGGCAGGTAAAGAACAGAAGCACATGGAATACATGATGTATTTTTCACCAGTGTTTCCAACTCCTCAGTAAGGAAAATATCTGTTGTTTGTCCTAAAAGTCACAACAAGTTACTAAATGACATCATCACCTCATTTGCATAATTGGAAATGTGTGTGTAATTGTAATGAATGATGTAGGAGAGAGGAATAGCATTGTTAGAGACAAAAAGTGAGTATAAAAACACCCTAAATATGTTTAGAACTATAAATGAACTATACCGTCAATTCTTTTTTTTTTTTGATGTCCCGATTCCAACCCTCCTCCTTTATCTGGGCTTCTGTTTGAATCATGAATTATAATCGAGTAGCAAAGGTGTCTTGAATTAATTTGATATACTGCCCAGCTCTAAATGATGCTAAAGAAGTTGGTTTTGGTGTTATGATGCTGTTGCTGTCAGTTGCTCATGTAAGACTCTTTTTAATTGGACACATCGTGTTGTTATGACAAATGTTGATTTTAAATAAATCATCAGACTGAACTCACCCAACCAGAAATCAACCCAGCTCTACTCCCCTGACTCAGTAACACTCTGCCGCCGCCTCTTCCTCCTCCTCTTCCTCCTCCTCCTCCTCCTCCTCTTCCTCCTCCTCCTTCTCTTCCTCCTCCTCCTCCTTCTCTTCCTCCTCCTCCTCCTCCTCCTCCTCTTCCTCCTCCTCCTCCTCCTCCTCCTCTAAAGCTACCATGAGGTCCAGAAGTTCCACACTCAGATCCTGAGGGTGAAGGACAGGGATGACTTCCCCATGGTTCTGGTTGGAAACAAGGCTGACCTTGAACAGCAAAGAGTGGCAAGTAATATTTCTCATTGTTCCTAATGTGCAGAGAAATGTACTCCAGACAGACAATAAATTATGAGTGAAGGCTGAGAGAGATGGAAAAAAATCTATTCCTGGATCCACTGGGCTTTTTGTGTTCATAGGCTTATATTCTTTGCTTCTGCAGTGAGAAGAGTATAAAGAGACCAATATTGTGGAGTACTGATGTCTTATTTCTCTGTGACAGTATACCAAAGCATTAATATCACAAAAGAACAGAGGCAGTGTACAAAGTGCTTCCACATTTCCTGCTATAGAGATAATTCTCTGTACTTTCCCCTCAGTTAAACCACAGGTGTCAAAAATACGGCCTGCAGGCCAAAACCAGATCTCCAAAGAGTCCAGTCCAGCCTATGGGATGGATTTGTGAAATGCAAAATTACACTGAAGATATTAACAGTCTTGGATGTTAAAATCATTTTAGTTCAGGTTCCACATAGACCAGTTTGATCTCAAGTGAATGGGACGAGTAAAATACTGTCTAACTTATCAATGATGACAACTCTAAATTTTTCTCTTTGTTTTAGTGTAAAAAAGTACAGTTAAAAAATGAAAATGTTTACATTTACAAACTATCCTTTCACAAAAAATGTGAATAACCTGAACAAATATGAACAACCTGAAATGTACTAAGAGAAATAAGTGTAATTTTAACAATATTCTGCCTGTTACTAAATGTTTTGTGTATGTGTAGATCCACTGTGATCTGTAAGTTGTAATGTACTTGTGTAAATCATAAACATAATAGAGACATAATATTGTAAAATTGTGCTTATTTTTCTTAAGAAATTTCAGGTTATTCATGTTATTCATGTTTTTAAGGAAACTTTGTTGATGTGAACATTTTCATAATGTAATTTTACTTTTGTCACTGTTATTATTTTACTGGTCTGGCCCACTTCAGATCATATTGGGCTGAATGTGGACCTGAACTAAAATGAGTTTGAAGAAATCCTTGGAAAGTTTAAAGCTACAGTAGGTACCGTACACATGAACACTGATATTCCTCTATTATTATGTACATTACATTGTATCATGTAAATAGTGTATTATTCTTTGTCTGAACAGAGCATTTTCTGATTAAAATGTGAGATATGCTAATGTAATTCAAATTTTATGAGTTTTCTTGTGCACATAGTGAATATGTCCACAGAATGTTCAGTACGTGCATTCCCCTTTGGTGGCACTACCACAGTTTGCGACACACATACCACACAACATGATGAGAATAAGATTCCAGTGGAGGATGTGACAGAAAGGTGAGCTGGGATATTTGTTTTGTGTGCAGATCTCTAGGGAGGATGCTCAGGCATTCGCCAGAGAGAATAGGATTCACTACATGGAAGCTTCAGCCAAGAACCGCTACAATGTGGATGAAGCCTTCTTGGAGCTGGTGCAAATCATCAGGTACAGTCCTTTGGAGATGAAATGAACAGAGGACCCATTATGTCATGTTAGTCACAGAAACTAACATATGTTCCCTTTCAAATATTATCTATTTCATGTCATTTGGCCTTATACTTCAGCTGTTATAAGGGTTCATGAACAGAGCAGATATTAAACGGTTAATACCAAATAAGTTTTCAGACAGTTGGTGTTTGCTGCTATTGTAACATCTAGCAATCTGCGCACAATGTAGTTCTTTAGTTTTCCTGTTTGACATTTTGTATTTTGCTAGTCATTATGTTACCTCATGGTACAAATTTTGTTAAAATTTGAACATATTTAGCATTTTGTCCACCTTTGGTACAACCTTTTATCTTTAAACAATGTTTCAGTTGAGGCCTATGCATTCTAAGGCTATGTCCTCACTAATCATACTTATACTGTAATTCTAAATAATGGGCTCCATACAGTTAGTGGATGGAGGAATGGGACATCCCAATGGCAAATTTAAGCCAGTTGGGGGAGTCCTAGGAGTGCAAGAGGGCATGGGTTAGTTAATGTTAACTTCAAACTCACATCATCAAGCATTGTACAACAACGTCATTTGATGTGCTTTTTAGTGGAACATCAACAGAGAGTTCAACTGTTTTAGTACACAAAAAGAAACTCTCCAAACTCTTGACTCGGTAGGTGACATCAGACATCAGCCTCTATTTGATCTAAGATCTGATTAATGGAGGAAAAATATTAAAGAGCGACCAGATCACTTTTTAAAGGGTACAAATAAAACAGAGTGGAATAAGTCCTGGAGAAAAACTATTGACTTCATATTTTTAGACAAAGAAATTCAATTTAAGTCTGTGGGAGCCAAGGCTTATTGGGGAGGCATCTAGTGGCCATCAGTGGTATTACCCTGTTATATACATTGGTAGTGACTTTATTTTGCCCTTTCACAGAATTTTTTCAGCCTAGTGTCCACACTACTCTGGCATCTTTAAAAAAAAAAAACAAAACAGGATGTATAATGTGGACAGAAAAGACAACAGCAAAGGCACAAAGGCCCACATTTGTCGCGATGATTAGCTCTTATCAGACACCAGGCATCTTTCCCTAATTGGCCACACTCTGTCATGTGACCATTTCCAGGTGAAAACTAGACATGATGACCAGCTGATAATTCAACATGTTCGTGACTTACAGTCAATTATGTACTGTATACGTTGTCTTATATTGTGTTAGTTTTACGTTACTACTGACTACTCTCACAGCGGGCAAACTGTTAATCCAGTCATTTCCAGTGATCTCAGCATTATCAACCCCCTGTGACATGTGTTTCAGGCCCATTAGAATGTCTAGAGAATATTTCTGAAACTTTGCTACAACACTTGTGGATAGAGATTGTCTTCATTAAAATGTTTAGTGTGGATATATCCTATGAATCCTAATCGGTGTTGATATTCTAAAATAATCCCATCTATACAATAGTAAATGAAATTCAGAAAGCTTCATTTCATTTCAGTTTCATAAAAATAACATTACATTACTTTTGGATCAGTAGGCTTATATTAATTCTAGGTGGGTTTCTCCCTGTAAAAATAAACTCTACATCCGTATTTTGAAGCTGGCCCCAGGTACCCCCATGTGTTTCAGTCTCCATCACTTTTTTGACCCCTAAGTTTACATCCCTCAATTTTGTTTGTAATGAAATTCACAAAACAAGAGACCAAACCTGTCAGATTTTGATAAAGACACAGAGGAGACATTTCAAAAGGAAACCTCAGGGGTCTTTCTTCAGTTTGTGTTTACCTCCAGGGACAGCTCTCTGTTGTCATTATTGAACTTGGAAAATGCAATTTTGGTTAATTTTTGATCTATGTTATTACAGTCCCTTTAAAAAATAGCTTATTAGCGTAGTTAGTTTTTCTTCGTGCTTGAAGGGAATGTGAAAATAACCAACACTGAGCCAGTTTACATGACCATAAAAACCTGATAACTGTTCGTAATAATTGTAATAATCAGAGCAGCTACTGTACATGCACTTTAAAAATATGATTATAGAAAAACCTTGCTTTAACTTTCCTCAAACTTCAACTTGTCTTTAACTCACATTTGACTACATAACGTCCATTTTCTATGATTTTTAATTGTTTTTACTTATGCGTAGATGTAAAAGAATGACATAAATCAAATTAACCTGCCAGAAGACATCAGAGTATTTAGGAGAAATCCAGGCGTGTTAATCCGATTTCTCATAACCGGATTACTGCCATTATCTGATAAAACATGTACAGATTATACTGTCTACATGATCATTAATAATCTGATAACTCCAGAAATCAGATTATGATCAGAGTTTTCGTATAAATGTAAACGGGCTCAGTTATAGAGTTAAAAATTTCTGCTATTTTATTTTCTTAAAATAAATAAAGGTAAATCTGTGCCTGTATTTAAAGGTTGTGAATGGTTATTGAAATTATAGTATTGGTCCTAAAAAGTCATGGAAATGTTTTAAGGCTTTGTCTGTAACAATGTGTGGTTTGGGGAATTTTAATTTTATTTGTAATTATCTATTTACTGAATGCATGACTGTGTTAAAGAGGAACACTGAATCACATGACCCTATGATAATCAGTCTCTTCATGTTTTATGTGTTGAACCTAAGACTGTCATGTATTCTCCATCCATAGAAGGTTTCAGGAAATGGAGAGTCCTCCTCTTCCAGCTCATCACACAGGGAAGCAGAAAAGCGGTGGCTGTCCCTGCATCCTCCTCTAATCACTGTTACTATGGACACCAAAGCCTCGTCTCTCCAGCTTCTTCTAAAGGGATGTGGGTGTCTGTGTGTGTGCATGCATGTGTGAGAACATGTGCGATGCAAAAAGATGAGGCGCATCATTTTCTTCCCAAATTGTAGTTTCACTTTTGCACTTTTGCCAATAGCAACCTTTTAAACCAGCATTGTGTTTTTATTTTAGAGAGATGATGTGAAGGGAAAGCTTTCAATGGCTCAAAGCAGAGCCTGCACAGAACAAACAAATCACTACTGTTTGAAGGGCTGATACTCTAATTGGAGATCACAATTAATTGTCATACAAATTGCAATATTATTATCCAGTCTATTAACTTCATGGCACCCCTGTCGTATAAGGCTAAAAATAGCTCAGTTATGTATGTACACCTTATGAATAAGAGGATACATTTATTGGCATATAATTTGAAATGTATAAAATGAATTATGTTTCTGTTCTGATCTGTTAATAAGAACTGAGCACAGCAGATATGATATGACTTAAATATGCAAACACGTTACTGAAATCAGACCAAGGTACACCGTTAAACTCAAACTACCACAGTGCTAGTTCATGGTTAAGTCATGGTATTGTAAACAATGTAGAAAATTCCCTTAGCTCCACCAACTGTTTTTATACAAGTGAATGGAGAGGACTATGACCATTAAGTAAAATAATTACCATTATTTAAAATAATAACGATTACGTAATCATTGTGGCAGGCCTAGCTGTGTGTGATATAATGAGAATGAATGAGATTAATGTACATATTCTCACACCACTGTTTTTTTTTTGTTTTTTTTGTTATTTTTTAAGAAAGGATTTGTACAAATTTCTTGTGCTGGAGATACAGCTAAACACAGGTGTTGTCCATGCCATTGTGGTGGTGTGAGCTGTCATGACCCATGCCTTCCTGCAGGGGGCAGCAGAGCTCTGTATCATGCCTCATATTCCCATGTCCTCAAGTCTGAGATGGAACATGATTTTAGAAACAGCCGACATTAGAACATGTGATTTTGTACATGATAGGAACCTGGTGCTGCAGTTTTCTATTCAGCACCACTTGCTGTGTGTGCTGGAAGCTGCTCTTTCTTCTTTCTGGACTGGTACAATCGCACATCAGCATTTTAAACCTAAGGCCTGAATATGTAGAGGAGACCGAGGACGGTTCAAACACACACACCCTAATGCGCTTTAATGGATGGACAGCGTTTTATAACAAATAACATCAAAACATTTCATTAAAACTCTACCATCTCCACAGCATCTGAACCAACAAAATCTGTCAGTGAAAACCTGACGTGGTTGAAAATCAATGAAATGTGTTTTCGTAAGAAGACTCTTTAGACCATTATGTATTATATGTAAAAGTGGACTGAAAGCACTGCTGAAGTCTTTGAAGCTGTGTATTATTCTGGTACATACTGTATGTAATCATTCTCATTTTGCCACTGTTTTGTCAGTTTTGACTTCACTGTCTCTGTCTTAATGTCTTAACTGTTTTATGATTGACACGTTGAATCCATGGACTGTGCTGTCACCCCTGACCAAACACAGCTATCAATACCATTCCCATCTGTATGTTCATAAGAGAAATGGAAAGGATTTAACTTTGCTGAAAAAACAAACATCCTCTTGTCCTCAGTACATATATCAGTAAAGGGCTGGGCCAAACGACAACTAATATTATTATGATTAAAACAAATAATAATAAAATGATAATTGTCAGATCATTTTATTCCATGTAAGTAAAAGTTTCATTTTGATCTTGGGTGAAAACAAAAACAATGTGTTTTTTATGTAAAAGCTACAGAAAAGACACTAACTTAAAATGCCTAAAAGACATGTAAAGACAAATACACACCTGTAATCTCAGATTCTGTGATTTTAGGGCTTGATTTTTATTGAATAAATCAGCAAAATATGAGCTCTCATTCAACCAAATAATGACAACATAAAAGACAGGTATTTGTCATTTTAATCAATTTAATTTTGCAGTCTAAAATTGTAGGATGATGATCATTCCTACTGACCTCTAATGAAAATGAACACAATGTAATATTAAAGTTATTGATAATTTATTATTATTAAATGATAATTATCATTTTATTACCCAGTCCTTTATAAGTACCTGTATGCAAGTTTTCTGTTCATATAGTTGCTTTCATTTCATATTTGTAACGTGGAATGCTTCGGGAAGTTTGGTTAATTTTTCCCTTTAAGAACTGATAATGGTGTGTATTTATCTCGTATTCATATTAATTATTTTGCTTGTTTTTCATCTTTCCTCTGTCAAACTTCACATGAGGAAACTCAAAATTCCTTATGTGAATTTTCCTTTTGCAAATCTCATATTCACATGTGAATCTCATATTCATATTATGTGAATTTTCCTTATGTGCATCTCATATAAATGCTGTAAGCCCAGTGTTTATATGAGTTACAAAGAACAGTACTTGTTCCCAATGGTAATCCCATTACAAGATGAAAAATCAGCACGTTTGGCACTTGGGGTTATTGGAATTTACTTTTTCAGGAGATTTCTTGTATCCACAACAAACATTCACTTATCTCTGACTTGATTTTAAGCTAAACCAGTATTTAAAAAGTCATTTAAACGAGTATTTGTAAAACTTGGTACGTAACATTTAATACCTGAACACAGCCCACCACTGTCATTTCTTCTTTTTTCTACCTGTCTGAATGGCTGATTTGGACTTTTCACAGAACAGATTGTAGCGTTGAAATGCAAATTCCACTCGAGACCAAAGTTCAATTATGTACAATTATGTGAAGGCCTGCACCATTTACATCTGCATTTGCTACTCCATGGCGCTAAAGTACAGTTGTATGTGTCTTTACTTCTGTAACTGTAATAGACTTGGTACAGTGGTGTCCTTCAGAAATTGTACCCTCTCCACTTATGTATACATTCTACTGTCTGCAATTCATATATTATTAAATGAGAATCAAATAATTTTTGTGCATAATTAAAACGTTTACTATATTTTTAAGTTGTGTCTTCTATGACATTGATTTGGTTGTTGTGGATAGTGTTAATTTCAACACTTGACAATACTATAGACAAAAAATAAGAAAGAAAAAGTTGAGATTGGCAAATTAGGACTGACTGTTCAAACCAAACGCCAAGTGAATGGAACGAAGGTGCATACAAAGTGGGAACAAATGAGTTAAAAATGTTTTACCTTCAGCAAAAATTCATGGTGACACTGAATTGAGATCCTCCAGTATTATAACTTAACATACTTTAGGTTTTTTGGTGAGTAGTGATGCACAAGAATAAAACAGTAGTGACTTACAACAATGGACAAACCATGGGATTTGAGCCAGATGATGTGAGGATCAAAATTCAGTCCAAAATAAGCATCCAAGAAAGGTCTAGTCATTTAAGAGCAAAGGTGAATAATGACCTCTGACCTTTCAGACCAAACCACATCAACAACCGACATTTATCTACAGTCAATAGAGCCACATGGATCTAGATTACTGTGGAGAACCCTTATCAGGCTCCACAACGGAGATATAGACACAAATGTTAGTTCAAACTTAGCTGAACCAAAAGAATCCTTATGTCAAGAAGCATGGTGGACTTTTCTGGACACTCAACATTTTTGTTTCTAGATTTAGTGACTTCAGACTACCCGAGCAGCTTTTGTCTTAAAAAGCACCCGGCAACAAATTTAGATACTTTTAAAATTTGTTTGGAAACATTTAGCAACTTCTGAAAAGTGACTCAAATGCTAAAACCCATTTTTCCTCCAAATGACACCAAATGATTTTGTCTGTCACAGTCAGGTAAGCACACGGTCTGTGTAGCTGTAAAAATCAGATACTTTGTTGCTATATTTAGTGATTTTTTTAGACCCCTCTAGAGACTCTTTATCAAAAAAGCGAATAGTGACAAATCTATCAACTTTTTCTGGTGTCATTGGAGACTTTTGTAGACTCTGACATGAAAGCATGTATCATTCTTTGTCTAAAATCATTGCACTGAATATAAATCACTCCCATTGAAATTGACAGTTTTCTCTATTGTCTCTTTTTGGTCTATTTAGATTGTTAATGTAGGCTGAAAACTGAGAGTCTGGTTTAGACCAGCTCTATATGTAAAGTGTCATGAGATAACTTCTGTTATGATTTGGCGCTATA
>JAPQRQ010000027.1:6049916-6066856 GCA_037367365.1 Apogon talboti | reverse complement strand
ATAACCACAAATAAAAAGAAAAAAACAAATTAGACACTTCCACTGCCTCTTTCATTTAAATGGATTGACCCACCCCAAGTTGCGTAGGTGCGCGAGGGCCCGTCATAACTGCTCGCAGTTACTAGTTAGTACTTACATTTTTGTTTTGACACATGCAACTTGATTTGAGTGGAAAGAACAAAAACATGCTAATGTGCTAAACATGCTAATATGCTAACAAGCTAATGGGCTGTTTTAAAGATGTAACAATTACAGATTTTGGTGCTGCGGTTATCATCAGAAAACTAATCGCGGTTTGCCGGTTTCTACGATTATTTTTTGAAAAAGGGACAGGCCTAGTACTTGTATTTACAATCACAGTGCATTAGGCAGCAAGCTGTGCACCTGCGATTTGCACGGTTAATTTTCAAAAAGCATGGCCAAAAAAATGGTGCACGTGTAGTTAGCGAGCACTAACCAACTACCTAGACTTGTTATGGCTAGAGACTAGCAAGCTACAGTTTTCAACCAGCTCTGGTTATAGGCTACCAAACCAGCATTGTATGTATTAGTTCCAGTCAATGATAGGTAATGTTAGTCTGGTGGCCTGATAAACAGAGATGGATGACAACGTTATAATTATGACGATAGTGTCTAACAAGCTAGCGGGCTAAAGTAATCACGACATATAGGCTATCTTAGGCTGGGTTTGTTCCCAGTGGCCATGGCAGCCCATTTGCCTGAAAGAGTGTGCCGTGGGATTTTGGCCATTTTTTTCCTCCATATTCAAGTTTTGTTACATAAATGGCGCACTACGTTTCGGGCAAACGGGGCGCCGTGGCCACCGTGAACACATTACAAACCCAGCTTTAAAAATCTGGCCCAGCATCCGAAGCCTCAGCCATGCTGCCCTGTGTTTTCCTGTGGTATACTACAGAGCATGCGGGCATGATGTGTTCAAGACCCAATGAATCAACTGCTAAATTTGTTCCCAACTCTTTTAAGAATTGATTTGAATCAGTTTAAGCGATTTGTTGTTACAGTCCTAATATATTGGTCTCTTACCTTATCACAGCCTAATTTTGGCTAAATCTATCTATTTTTTGCAAAAATTTTGTGTCATCAGGACCTGTCGGTGTGTCCGCCACTTTTTCCACGTTGCACTCCCGTAGTTATTAATGTTGCCACTGGCATCTTTTGGATAACCAAAGTAATCCCACACTGGTGAGTTTACCCGCTTTCTCGGTGGATATGGACTGCATTCTTGAAAAGCGGATACAGATGGTCAGCTTGTGTCGCTGCCATTTTCACTTCTGGAACGTTGAACGCAGTGCTTGTGTTTCGTTGCTTTCCTTCAGTGCAGGAAGCACATATTGGTGTGCCTCTGGTTCCGCTCTTAATCTACTGTACTTATGAGATGGTTTTTGGCAGCCTTGAGGATTAATTAACTGTGACATTTTCAAATTTGACAATTTTTTTCTCTTTTCAAACAATTGTTTAATCAAATCAAATTGAAGAAAATAATTGGTAGATTAAATGATTACAAAAATGATTGATAGCACAGCTCTATTATAATATGTATGTAAAATGTTAGAAAAGCACCCAAAGCAAAACTTGGTGAAGTCACGGGGGATTATCTATGGTCATTACTTTAATTTCCGGACGCTACTGTTTTTTACATGCTTTGAATCCTGCGGCTTAAACAATGATGCAGCTAATTTAATGTTTAACGGGCTAACAAGCTTTATGTTGACAATACATTTAGGTTCGTCACACCAGAACAATGAAATTACCGAACAGGTCACAATGGACCATTCATTCATTCATAATCATCTGAACCCGCTTAATCCTCACTAGGGTCGCGGGGGTCAATGGACTGTTCAAATTACCGTAAATCAAACGCACTCACATGAAATTCTTCAGATCAGTCATTTTGTGCGTCATGCACACACCCTCATCATGGAAAACACACGAAGCAGAAAGAGAGACTGAGAAAGTGTGTGACGAAGTAATTCTGAGGCTGTTCAATTCCGACATTGAAGAGGACAGCTTTAGTGGTTTTGGTGCGCAGGAGGAAGATGAAGACAGCGATCAATGACTATTCTGTTTGGCTACTGTATTTTTTATTTTTTTAACCAGCCGTGTTACAGGCACCGTTTGGAAAAAAGCATTTATATTTAATTAAAAGTTAAAAAAATCTTTCTGTGTAACACCCTTCTGTGTAAATATCTCATGTTACAACGTGGACACTAGAGCCCTGCATGGGTCGCATATTTCTGTCCAAACCTGACCCGAACCCGACAGGGTTCAATGTTTCTGTCTGAACGCGATCAGTTAAATCCAGTTGTTCCCATATATAGATAAGGGTTCAAATTCTATTTTTCTCTCTAAGGGGGTCTCTATCTCCAAAAAAAAAAAAAAAGTTGAGTATTCTAAATATAATTATACCGACAACTTGCGCTCTCCCAGAACAACAGCCACAGACGCACAGGTGTCAGTGGAATCACGCATTTATAAACAAAGCATTTGGAGCATTTAGGACCTACGATTTGACAGATAGGGTTAATAGTGAAAGAAAAACTGCATTAACCTTCCATGGACAGTAACATCTACAGGTATTGAAGTGGCACAGACAGTGGACACCTACATTTCTTCTGATGTGTGGCACACTCTCCTTTAAACAAAAGAGATGAGTGCCAAACACGACAAAAAGATGGTAGTCTATAGACCTACAGTTACGATATGAGGATGGGATCAACTGAGTTAAAATGGTCGAGTGTGTTCATTCAAGCGCTGTGCGCATCATTTATGTCAGAAGGACTGTCAATCACGTTCTGCATCTGAACCTGGAGCACTTTTACGCATGGCACAAGTTAACATCTTTGATGATAATACCTCACAGAGATGGGAAATTAACTCTATTCATGATCAAAATATAATTCGACATTTGAGGGACCCCCACATAATTTTGACTTTGTTGCTTTCATGGGAGCCATGTCCTCCCTCTATGGGAGCTGAGCTCCCTCTGGCTCCAACATAATTCAAACACTGGCTTTATGTGCATGATTCCACGGACACCTGTGCGTCTGTGGCTGTCGCTCCGGGAGAGTGCATGTTGTCGGTATAATTATATTTAGGGTACTTGGGTTTTTTTTTTTTTTTTGAGGCAGAGATGCCCTTAGACAAAAAAATATAATTCGAACCCTGGGTTTAAGGCACCTGTTTGAGTTCTTGTATGTATTTACGCTCATCCATATTATGGATATGATCAGAAACGAGCTCTTTGTTGATTTTGGAGCTGCTGTGTTGTTAATTGGCAGCAAACGTGCATGTGTACACTTTTGTGCGTCACAGGTCTTGGTATAAAATCTTGAATTTAAGAGCGCCATCAACGATGTGGTTAGCACCTGCAAAAAAAAAAAATGTCTGGCGACGCCACTGGTGGGGTTGCAGCCCTCTAGTGGACACCTGCGGCTTATAGACAAGTACGGCCTATATATGTACAATTTTTTTTTTAATGCAGTGGGTGCGCTCAATAGTCCGGTTTGGGATAATCTGAGGCTGGTATGAAGTGGTTTTGCGCTGCTCCTCAGCTTTATAACAGTAGAGGAAACCCTGCACATAAAAACACTAGGTGTCACATAATAATGGAACCAGGCTGGTTGCTTCAGTTTTCCAATAGAAAGGACTGTCTATAGGCAATGTAAAGCAGTGAACGTATTCTAAATATAGCGTATACTGGAACTGATCTACCTTTTTAAGGGGCTTAACAGTAACATAAATAAAGTTATGTTATTCTGTGTAGGTGACTTGTGGTTCTTTATCCTAGGAAGACCTGTCTCACACATTTACACCTCTCACTCACCCCTCCTCACCTCCCCCATCACCTGCCGTTGCTCTTTTTTGCCCTTTTCATGCAGCCAGTGAAGTTACATTTTAACATCAATGTGCTGATTTAAACTACCTTATTTTTTATTGAATACAGCAACATATTGGAGCAGTAACACTAATTTTGTCTATTGGGAAGTGTTAAAACTAAACATTTGTTAATTCTGATAGAATGCATTCTTTCATTGTTCCAGATAGAAATGTTATTTTCAGAAGTTTGACAGTTTAATTGGGAATTCATTGAATTGGATTTATTCTGCTGCATTTCATTTCCACTTTGGTATTTGTTTATTCATTATCCAGGCGTGTTTGTTTCAGACTGTGGTTTTTATCACCAACTTCATGTAAATCTTGTACCTAATTCATCAAACCGATCAAACAAAAGAATGTATGGTAGATTTGATGCTGGAATAGAAATGACAAGTAAATAATGCATTCAGCTTGTTTCTCACTTTTTCTCATTGTGTCAAGTATAAGAGTATATATGCATCAATGTGTATATGCATCTACCATGTATATGTTATGGGTTATGAGTATGTATAAATTTAGTATGTGTGTGAGGATAGACTTGTTTTTTGGGATATTCCAAACTATACTTTTTGTCCAACATTTTCTGTCTGCTGCTTAAGTTGAAACACAAAACTCAGCTTTTAATTTCTTCTTTCTTTTCTCTCTTTTTCCTTTGGTTTTTCCTTCATGTCATTTTGGGTAGTTGTTATGCATACTCACATATATGTGTATAAGTTTATCCAAATCACGTTATTTAAATAAATGCATAGGATGGACCTTTTTTTTTTTAATGATTTCTGAAGATAGAAATCCAGCCAATATGATGACAGCCATCTTATTTGATACTATAATAACCATTTTAGAGTTGGAGCCTCTTTATAATTATAACTATATAATATAGCACCTCATAATTGTATTCGATGTAATGGTATGTGTATTCTGTCACCGCTCTGGTCACATCGCGGATGTTTCATTTCAATGACATTTTGTAACACTACCATAACATGAATAAAGTGTAATGTGAATAAATACTAATTAGAGTATGTTTTTTGTAAACATTTTTTCTGTCTGAGTCACACTAGCTTTTCAGCAGGAGATGTGGTCATTTACTTTACATTTACTACTAGACATCACACTGTTTAATGCTCTGAATCAGTAAATGAACTTGAAAAGTAGGGCTGGCTGATGAAAAGATTCATATTGCTAATCATCACAATAAATGTGATGTAAAGAGATAAAACATAAAAAGACAAAAACACACCTCTAGTCTCTGCTATGATGATTTAGTGCTGATCTTCATTTTGATTTAATTGTAATTTAATCAAAGTTAATGAAAGTAGTCCAATCTTATTTTTTATTCAACAAAGTGAAAACGTAAATGTTTTGTGTTTGTAAACAAATTTTAAAATGTTAAAACCCATACACAAAAGAAATAATATATATTGTGATGATGACATTTATCATTGTAAAGAAAATATATTGTGGTAAATACTGTATGAGTATAGCTTTATCGCCTGGCTCTATTCAAAAGCATAGACCTGTTAGGCATGTTTGTCTAGTATAAAAATAGACTGGTATAGACTGTTGGTTGTGAATGAGTTTTAATGAACATCACTGTACAATCTGTTCCTCAGCCTCATGTATGGGAGCTCCAGATCATCCCACCCAGACTCAGAGCTGATCCACAGACAGGCCTATAGCACCCCCCACCCCCTCCAAGGCTATGCAACCAACCATCACCCGGGAAGCTCAAGAGAAGGTGGTGCCTGGGGTGCTACTGGTCGCACGCTCGGTAGGGATTGATCATGTATCTGTAAAAACAGAAGGTGACATTCAACAATTCTGTTAAGAGTGGCAGGCCACTTCTGTGAAGTGGATATGATGGAAACCCTGGGATCAGTATCATACCAGTATCTGGTATCAATGTCTGAACAAGCACTCTGATGACACTATTTTTGGCTGTAGAAGACTCAATACAAGTTTTTTTCCACTATTTCCTTACCTTTATGAAAATATTTGTTGGTTGTGCATTATATGAAATACTGTCCATTGAGAAAACTTCTATTGGAATCTGGCGGCACCTCTGTGAAGCCTTGGATCAATAAAAATAGAAAAACGGGTGTTTGGAAGGAATAAAAATGTATACTGTTTATACTTTGTTGTACAGTTGCTATCATGGTGTTATTTATGATATGGTTCACATGAATTAAGTGAAGGTTGTGATTTGTTGCTAGGCCTGTCGGGGCTGTTTGATGCCAGCCTCCACCACGCCAGTCCCTCGGGTCCTGATGCCTCAGTTATGAATCTTATTTCGGCTCTGGATTCCCGAGGTCCACAGCCCTCTCCCTCGGCATCCTCCCTCCTCTCTCAGTTCCGCACACCGTCTTGGCAGGCTGGTGAGTGGTCACCATGTTTGGGTGAAGCTGAAAAACAAATTTATTGTTCATAACATCTTTGAGTGCATTAACTGAGAAAATAAGAATCCTTATTTGAGATACGGAGCATTCATTTAACTTTCCAAAATAACCAAATAATTTTTAAGTGTTACTTGGTTAAATGTGAATATGACTTCCTTTGACCAATATTTTCCATCTAATGTGTCCTATAGCAATGCATACACCGGCCCCAGCGGAGCTCTTTATTTCAGGGGCACTTCCAGGTGCCAGCTCCTTCCCCTCCTCCTCAGCCCTGTCCGCCTATCAGCATCCTGGATCCTTCTCTGGAAGACCTTTCACACCCTCCATATCCCTACAGGACACACCTACATTTAGCCCCACCTCCAATGGCTTGCTGTCTCCCCATGATCCCCTTCTTCACATCAAAACACCCTCCCAATCGAGCTTGGGTTTCGATCGTTTGCTGTCTTCCCAGAGTGCCACCTATCGTTCATCCCAAGAACCCCCAGCACCTCTTCAGAACCAAGCCCCTTCCACCTCCTCTGGATGCCATCTGCCACCTCCCCAGTTCAACCTCTTGTCCTCCCAGATCCACAACCAGTCCTCCCAGCTTTATAATTCATCCATGTTCTCTTCTGCACCAGCTCTGCCACCTACAGCTCAGCCCCAGGGTCCACAGGAGAGGGCAATTCCCAGGCAGGATAGTGTGATTAAACACTACCAACGCTCATCGCCAACCCAGTCTACAACACTTCCTCTACAGCAGTATATTAGCTGTGGTGGATCTACAGGCTACCAGCAGATAGCAAGTCACCATCGGCATGCTGGAGTGTCCTGCAGTCCCCTGGGGGAGCAAAGCCCATCATCTGACCCAAAGCCCTCACCACAAACAGAGTCCCAGACATACAGACCCATTATTCAAACACCCTATACATCCTCCTCCTCCAGCTCCTCAGCCTCTGCCTCTTCTGGTACAAAAGGAACAAAGAATTCTAGCTCCACTAGTGGCTACTCCTCCTCAGGCTCAGGATCTTCCTCTTCCCGTACACCACACACTCCACCATCTGCCTCCTCCACCTCCTCATCATCCTCCTCAAGTTCCAAGGGAAGCACTGGATCCATGACTGCTCCTTCTCGTCAGCAACCCCCACCTCAGTCAGTACCAGGATCACTTCCACCACCAGTGGTTACATCCACACTTACTCAGCAGTCAGCACCTAAACAATGCCTTGTTTCCTCCTATGGTTCACCCTCTGTAGCCAAATCCAGCACAAGTCTATCAGGCCAGACCCCACCCCAGCAACATGCCCAGTCTTATTCTCCCAACCAGCATCCATCTACACTCATGGTACACTCATATGGAGGCTTCAACTCACCTCATGGCCAGGAAATGAGCTCTTTAACAGCAGGAACTACAAGAAAGGCTTTCCCTGGTTTAGGTCCTGGAGAACGCTCATTTTCTGCAGAAACAGTCTTTGGCGATTCAAACTTTGGCTCAGCTTCTCTCAGAAGAGCAAGCAGTCCTGCTCTAGGGTATGGAAATGTTGGAGGATCATCTGGAAGTGGACCTGCAACAGGAGCTGGTGCTCTTGTCAGTGGAGTCGGGTCTGCAGGATCTGGAAACACAGCTGCCGGTCTTGGTAATGGAGGCAGGACCACATACCATCTTTCTGAGTCCAGTCCCTCTCCCTCCATCAGTTCTGCTATAACTCGCTCTGGAGTGCACTCTCCAGCTTCTGCTCGCCCTGCACAATCGCCTGGAGGCTCAGGGGCCAGCAAGTACTTGTCCTCAATTCTCTCCCCTCCTTTTATGTCTTCGCCACAAGGTTTCCCCGATACACGGGAAGCACAAAGCCAGTCTTACCACACTACACCACCCAGGCCAAAAACAGAGACCAGTATGCTGGGAGTTGAGCGCTCTCAAGATGAGGAAGAGGATGATGATGATTTCCTCATTCACCACTTGCTACATGCACAGAGCTCAACTCCCCATCCATCGCAGCATCATCAGCCTTCTCAGCAGATGCCCCAGACGCTCACACAGGTTAGTGACAGAGAAGTCAAAGGGATGGCCTATAATATCAACAAGATATCAGAAGAGCGATACCACCTTCAAAGTGTCATTCGTACCAATAATACCACCAGTAGTTCAGGGACTGGAATGACAGTTGATGCCAACAGTCAGATGGAGATATCACAGAAGAAACAACAACCAAACAAGCCAACGTTGACGTTGCCAAAATCAACAGCTGCAGGGGTGGGAGATGCTGCTGATTCCCTTTCCCACCCGCATCAACAACAGCATGACTCTTTTAGCTCTGTTGTTCATTATGGAAATGATGACACCTACACCCAACATTCACATGCACATCATCCCCAACATGTGCCCTCACACACGCAGCAATGTCAACATTCCCAGCTTTCCCAACACTCTTGCCACACTCAACATACACAACACTCTCAGCACACCCATTCTCACTCTCACATGAATCCTAAGCAGCCTTCAGATGCAACAGACAACACTTACTTGTGTAACACACAAGATGTGCAGCAAACCCGTCAGAGCCAGGTGCCCATCTCTATGATGGATTCCTCACCAAATCGTTCTAACCAAACTCACATGCTGCAATCTGTCCTTTCCCATACCACCCACTCAAAGATGGACGCACAGCAAACCCCAACATCAGCACAACAACATCAACGCCCCCTAACCCAGCAGGCTATGATGGTTTCAGCTGGAGGAGCAGGACCTACTAGAGTGGAGTCTCACCCACAAAACCAGTCCTCACAGTTGCAACTCCAGCTCCAGTCACAGGATATTGATACACATTACACCCTTGGACCCCAACCAAGAGATCAAACCCAACCTAGTCAGAACTCAGTGTCTCCCTTAGACATGCTAGACCAGTCACTTTCCCAGACCAACAGTAGAGACAGTGGGGCTCTGGACACCACTGGAGTAGGGGTAGGGGTACCACTTTCAGGAGGGGAGCGAAGTGGCGCAGACATGCATAGACAACAGCACAGACTTACACCCCGTCTCCATTCCCAACAAACGCCTTCAGAGCTCCATGACTTCCTCTCTGAACCAGACCTGTCCAACCCCACACACCTGCACCACCTCACCCAGCCTCAGGCCCATGCTCATTCTCATACACACCAACAACAAGCACATACTCACCATCAGCTTTCACACACTCAATTAGGACATCCACACTCTCACCGAATGGCAGCAAATATGGGAACTCCCCAACAACAGCAACAGTCCCAACCAACTGAGACTGAACCCCAGCTCTCACATGCCCAGTTAGATCCACTCAAACAGCACCAGTTTGATTCTGTGAGCCCCGTAAGTAAAGTAGGACAGAATCAATCTCAACAGCAGCGTTTCCCACCACTAACATCAATCTGCTTTCCAGACTCTCTCTTACATGACGAAGATCGCTCTTTCTTTCCTGCAATGGAGGATATGTTTTGTTCAGCTGATTACAAGTCAAGCTGTGCAGGGGATTCTGGGACAGGACAGGCTGCTCAAGAATGCCTCACCCAAGGTCATGGACAGGGACAAGAAAATATGGAGGCCTTAAAAACAGGAGGTGCTGGGGAAAGCTATAACATGGTTGGTCATCATAGTGATCAAGGCTATGGACAATACTGCCACAGCCTTCCAGGAACAGGAAATGGCAACCTGCATTTAGATCTTGACTCATTAAAGACCCACGAGCTTCCCTCCACTGTGAATACTGATCAGCTTGGCCTTATCCAATCCCAAACTTCAAATATTGGATTGAGCTCAGCAATTCAAGGCAATGACTCAATTAACAAAATGATGGGAGCTGTAGGACCTGGTGGTTCAAGCACCACTGGTCTAACTACACCCATCTTCTGTTCCTCTCGACCTAAGAAACTGCTGAAGACTAGCTCATTTCATTTGCTTAAACAGCGGCAGGAGCCACAAACTCAAACAAAGAAAAATTATGCGCAAGAGTATGAATTTGAGGATGATGAAGATAAAGCTGATGCTCCAGCTGATATTCGCCTCAACAGTCGGCGCCTTCCCGATCTGCTCCCTGACTTGGTGTCCAGTTGTAGGAAGGTGGGAGGGGTATCAGGGGTAAGTGGGGTCACTCAAATGATTGACATGGACTTCTGCCATCCATCCAGTTACTCTACCCTCCCCCCTCCACAACCTCTTTCACATGACGGCCCTAAGAAAAGAGGCAGGAAACCAACCAAACCAAAACGTGAAGGTCCTCCTCGGCCGCGAGGTAGACCACGCATACGACCTCTTCCAGAACCTCCTTTCTGCAGGGGGCTCATGGGATCAGTGTCTGGAGAAAGCAGGAGGGGTCGCGGCCGTGGTCGAGGGAGGGGCAGGAAGGAAGAGGGACTCATGGAAATGCATCGAGACATGAACAAAGCGCAAAGCATGACATATCATCCTCTGCAGCAGCAGCAGCATCCACAGCAACAGTTCAACCAACAGCAGCATCTCCCACCACAACAACATCAACAGCACAGACATCAACTCGGCCACCACCAGCCACCACCACAACAACATCACCTCTGCAGCCAACAACAACAGCAGCAGCAGCATGTTTCCTCTGCTCAGCACCAGCCACATCAGCAGCAGCAGCAGCAGCAGCATCATCTTCAGCAACAGCAACCATCTCAGCAACCGCAGCAAGATCCTATCAGACCAATCAAGGTAACAGGGAATATTGCAATGACAAGTAGATATAACATTACCACATCATATTTTAACAATTTAATATTCATGTTTTCAATGAAATACATACCCTTAGCTAGGTTTAGGATTATAACAGAAGTGTAAGGGCAATATGCATGTGTTAGACTTCATTTGGAATGAATATATTTAACATTTGGGTGAAACACAGTCTGAACTACATCAGTTTACATCTGGCTTTAATGCTTTAGATAATTAACATCATCATCTGTCCAACCTGTGGTGTTTTTAGATCAGACTACCAGTGCCCACCATGCCTCCATCAGAATCCTTGTTGAGAACGGACTCACTCTCCAGTTCTGAGCCGGTTCTGTCTGACGGATCTGTGGGTTCAGCACCATCTCTAGGCCTGAGCCCTGGGCCCAGTACAGCCATGGACATCGGCAGAAGTGAACTAAACCAAATGCAAGACAAGACGATGAAGTATCAGCTTGGAGAGGTAAATAGACACAATATCAAAAAGACGATTTATCCTAGATTGGGTGTTTGCGTGATATTTGTCTTTGATGTGAAAAACCTATTTGATGTGTAAATATTTTTATTATTTAGAATTTCAAAGGCTTGAAAGAATGGTGAGAAATACATGAATTCCATCTAACTTTGTTCCATGCCAATTTAAAGACTGGCACTGTGTATTGAGTATTTCCTCCTCTGTCTTGTCCATCTATTATGCACAAAATAACTACACAGAGAATTCAGTGGCTTTTTGCCATGGAGGGAAAGCTACTTTAAAGAAAGAAGTTTGAGATGATTGAGAGACTGTAGCATCAAAACAATGTATATATTAATTCAAAAACATTTGTGTGGTCTATAAAATGTTATGAAATGGCAAAAAAAAAAAAATACAACTGTCAGGTCTTGTTTGATACACATTCAAAGATAGTGAGAGGAGATAAGAAACCAGAAAATACTGAAACATCAAAAAAAGCTTTCGGCTTTTAGTTCCTAAAATTTGTCTTAGTGGTTATCAGTTGTCAGCTAACCAATTAATTGATTAGTCATTGCATCTTGAGACTAGATCTTTTGGTAGAGCAGAGGAAATTACCAGTAAAGACTTAATAATGGTATCAGAAGGCATATCCTAAAACTATTGTTCCACTGACAAATTCATCTTTGTTTTATTTTTTAAAAATTGCATATAATGAATGTATGCACGGTGGTGCAGTGGGTAGCACTCGTGCCTCACAGCAAGAGGGTCCTGGGTTCAATCCCAACACTGGTGGGTGGCGCCACTCTGTGTGGAGTTTGCATGTTCTCCCCGTGTCTGCGTGGGTTCTCTCCATGTACTCCGGCTTCCTCCCACTATCCAAAGGCATGCACTGATAGGTTAATTGGTTACTCTAAAATGGCCCATAGGTGTGAATGTGAGAGTGTTGTTTGTCTCTGTGTCAGCCCTGTGATGAACTGGTGACTTGTCCAGGGTGTACCTTTGCCCTTAAGTAGCTGGGATAGGCTCCAAGCGACCCCTGTGACCCTAGTGAGGATTAAGCGGGTCCAGAAAATGGATGGAATGTATGCCTGACCTGCTACTATTTTTTTAACCTTTTCTATTATACCCCCGGTATGTAGACGTACCAGGAATTCTGTCAGAAATCTGTCCAAGATTTTTGTCCAACCGATTTCTCAAACATTATTCACCTGATTCTTTTCAGATTTGTGCAGTGCACAGTTTGATGGCTGGATTTCAAATTTCACACATATGTGCCTTTCTCTCAATTCTTGAATCTTTTTACAAATTTATTTCTTTACAAGTTTCTGAAAAGATTGAAAGTCAAAACTCAGAATCAATCTCTGGGTATCCAGGGTATCAGTGAAGAGGAAGGCCAATGCGTTGTGCGACTGGGCGGAGGTATTAGTAAGCTCCGCTTACTATTTCATATGTTTTTCTGAAAATGGCAAGGAATACAAAAATGACAGCAATTAGTTGTTGAAAATGCCATTTTGGATGATGTTTAGGATTTTGAGAGCATTATATATATATACCCCACTGGTTTACCAAACATTCTCAATTCTCTTGCCCCATTGAAAACATGGTCTGTTTCCTTCTCCTCAACTGCCCCCTTATACACCCCCAAACTCTGGCTAATGAAGGCTAAAGGTTGACAGCTCGAGCGACTTTACTGGTCTCACTATCCACATGGACATGTTCAAAACTCACATCCTGCACTACAAGGACTCAATTACTAAATCCAAATCCAACTGCTACTCTGGTTTAATCATCTCCTCAGAAGGAAACAACAAATCACTGTTCACCCTGCTCAATAAAACTCTCCAGCCACCAGACTCCCTACCCCCCCCCACTTGTACTCATCCGACACCTGCCAATCTATAATGAAAATTTTCAATGAGAAAATCCGTAACATCCACCAGCATCTCTGTCCAAACGCACTACCTGCCTCTCAGTCTGAACCTCCCACACTCTGCCAGTCCTTTTCCAGTTTTCAGCTCCCCGACACCTCTGAAATCCTCAACCTCATCCAAAAATCCAAGCCCTCCACCTGTCACCTTGATCCGCTCCCCACACCTTTGGTCAAATCCTACCTCCCCTCTCTGCTTCCCCTTATATCTGCCATCATTCAATCTTCCCTAACTACTGGAACTGTTCCCCCTCAATTCAAAACTGCAGCTGTCACCCCATCCTCAAAAAACAGCTTCAATAACCTCCGCCCCTCTCTAACTTATCTGTCATTTCCCAAATTGTTCAAAAAATAGTTACTACTCAACTCCATACACACTTAATGACCAATAGCCTGTATGAGCCCTTCCAGTCTGGTTTCCGCCCCCACCATAGCACAGAAACTGCCCTCCTAAAAATCACCAACAATCTTCTCATTGCAGCTGACTCTGGTTCACTGTCTATCCTCATCCTCCTCGACCTGAGTGCAGCCCTTGACACCATCTCACACCCCAGCCTCCTTAGTAGACTTTCTTCTATTGGCATCACCAACACCCCCCTACACTGGTTTCATTAATATCTCTCATGGCCACACTCTGTTCATTCAGCTTAAATCTTTCAAGTCAGATCCCTCCCCAGTTACCTCAGGTGTACCCCAGGACAGAGCCCTGGGGTCCCCTCTATTCATTATCTACCTCCTCCCCCTTGGTAATATCTTCAGAAAATTTAACATCCATTTCCACTGCTTTGCGGATGACACCCACCTCTACCTTTCCACCAAACCTTACGTCACACTCCCGCCCTCCCCTCTCACCTATTGCCACTCCGAAATTAAATCCTGGTTCACCTTCAACTTCCTGAAACTCAACAGTGATAAAACTGTGGATTTGGAACCTCATTGGTACTCTTTCCAAGGTCAACACTTTTTCCCTCACTATCGACAACTCCTCAGTCTCCCCCTCCCATCAGGTTAAGAGTCTGGATGTCATCCTCGATAGCCCACTATCTTTCAAAGCCCTATCAATAATGTCACCTGGTCTGCATACTTCCACTTGCATAACATTAACTGCCTCCGCCCCTCCCTCACCCCCCATACCATCTCCATCCTTGTCCATAGCCTAGTCACCTCCCGTATTGATTATTGCAATGCTCTTCTTTTCGGTCTACCTCAAAAATCCCTCCATAAACTGCAACTGCAATAAGTCTGCTGCCCACATCCTCACGAAAACCCCCTCCTTCCATCACATCACCCCTATCCTCCAGGAACTACATTGTCTGCCTGTTAAACAATGAATTCAAACTCCTCCTGTATACCTTCAAGGCCAGCCACAATCTCGCTCCTTAGTACCTGTCCGACCTCCTCCATATCACCACTCCAGCCCGGTCCCTCAGGTCCTCCTCCTCCTCCATCCATCTCACTGTGCCCCCTGTCCGCCTTAGCACCATGGGGGGCAGAGCCTTCAGCCGCTCTGGTCCCCAGCTCGGGAACTCCCTCCCACCATCCATCCGTAATAGTTTCTCTCTCCCCATATTCAAATCCAGACCCAAGACTCACCTCTTCAGAATGGCATTCCAACCGTAAATGTTGCTCCTCATTTGCCATGTACTGCACCTCTTCACTTTTTTGCCTTGTATTTTTTATGTATCATAATTATTTCTTTTTTATTATTTATTTCTTTTGTATTCTATGTATTGCCTTTATTTATCTACTGTTCTACAGTGTCCTTGGGTGTCATGAAAGGCGCTTATAAATAAAATCTATTATTATTATTATTATTATTATGACATGAACAGACATTTACCGTTAATGATGACGCAGTTATTCTGTACCTGCATGTGGTCTACAAATTCTTCATGTGTGACCAGTTCCAGTAGATTCTGATTCACACCTGTGCCACTTGTTCCTTGTCAGAATGTGTGGAAGAAGGAGCTGCAGATCTGAAGGGCTGCTGAGGACCTGGGCATGACAGCTTTAACTTTGTATATCATTTTACAGTGAGAAGGAGGCTAGTTGCCTCAGCAACAGTGAGACGTACTGTATCTGCAGCCAGTATTTTGACTGTGGAATTTGCAGATTTACAGCAACACTATATGTTTCAGAATCAAATCTAAATAATATACAGTTCACTTATTGAACATAAAAATCCAAATGGTTCAATGTCAATCACTCTGATTTTTATTTATCTTGAGTAGATGAAATCAAAATAATTGGACAAAATAAGGAGGAAGTCATATATTTTTTTTTTCTTGTTGTGTGTTATACATAGTATTGATCTTGTATATTTATGCTATTTTCATTTTGTTGTGTCGTTTATATAATTTTTATATATGCCATATTTGTTTTGTACATCTTTTTATGTTGTTGCATTTTTATACACTGCTTTTGTCTTGTTGCATCTTTTGCAAATAATTTATCACCACAGGTAACTGGTCTGGATTCTTTACCTTAATATTACCAATGTTTACTGATGTGGACATATTTTATCATGATAACATTTTTGCTTTTATTGTCCAGCTCTAACTGCAGATCATTTTCAAACTTATGCTTGAATTAAGATCAACACAGGAGAGAAATTAACGAAGCATAGAATGGGCTTGACCAGAAATCACCTGCAAAAGATTTATTACTATAATATAATGATTTTCTGTCAGTTCACAATAACTTCTCATTACTGTCTTTATCACATACTGATAAATGAAGGTGCACATTTTTTTCATGAAAATTATTCATGTAAACACAAAATATACTCAATCGGTTTTATCTTATATTAACACAGATAACATGGAAGAAAGAAACTGAAGATCTCCTAAATCCCAATGACTGGACTGCTATGCAGAAACTCCCAAGTTCAGTAAGTTGCTTCATCTCCTTCACAAAAACTGGCAAAGCCAGAAGCTTCATATATAATTCATACCTCATCTATTCAAACTCAAGCCTCTAATAGAGAGAGCAACACATCCTCCACTTTCCCTACACCTCAGGTGCCCACAGGCATTTAGACCAGTACCTGTAAAAAGGCAACATTTTCCAGAGGTTTTTCTTTTTCTGAACATCTAAAATTGTGGAGCAGAGTCTGTAACAGAAGACCCAAAAGCACCCTTTTAATTTTCTGTTTTGTTTTTTTGTGATTTGAGGCTGGGAGAGATGGAGGTTATAGTTGACTGACAGCCAGCTCTTTTCTGACTGACAAAAGCGAAGAGAGAGATATCTGTTACCAAGGCAGCTGTTGCCATGGTAACAAAAAAAAAAAAAAAAAGAGTCAGTTCAGGATCCTTGCTGCCACCTGCTGTCTGTTATGCTTTTTTACCTTGTACTTAGGACCAGGATTTATCCAGCAGTTGAAATCCTTCACTGTAAAACCTTTGGAACAACAGGTATCTCCCTCCACCTCCTTCAACCTGACTGCTGTCATCACACAGTGGGGGAGACCTGACTTAAAATGACCACACAGTTTATATTGGTCCTTGTGAAAAACAATTTCCTCAATCACTACGTAAAATACAGAACAGAGATACTGTATATATA
>JAPQRQ010000027.1:6038155-6049767 GCA_037367365.1 Apogon talboti | reverse complement strand
TATATTTTTTTTTTTTTACTGTTAATTATTTATCTAACTAATAATGAGACTTACTGTAGCAAGGCTGTAGAAGTCACATATAGCCAAAAACCAAACTGAAAACTAAAATGTTTAAAGTCATTGTAGTTATTAGTGCTGGGTGATGCTACAAATGAACTGGTATGCTATTTTTGTAAGTTTTTTTTTATATACCATCATAGTATAACAGAAAAACAGCTGTTACACTTTAACAGAGGGCCTGTATTGACATGACACTCAGACCATGCTACGACAAGGCTAACATTAGAGTTCTGTCATGTCATGACAGAACTGTTTCTATTCTGAATATTACATAAAACATGTAACCTATGGTACTACTTCTATACTTTGTGTTTATTATGTTATTTTATTAGCAGTTGGTAGTGATGTGGCTAAAACATTAGCAATAGCATTTTTAACCCAACCCCCGATAAAGATGAATATAAAGTACATAGTTCATACAATATACAATAAGCAATATACAATATACAATACAATACAATAGAAAGGTAACAAGCTACACTTACTTGATGAAATGGAAATATTACACCATGAATTTTTGAGTGAAGTAAAACAATTGCCAGAATATTACCTAAAAAATTAGCAAATCTGGACCGTTGCATTAGTTACTGTGTATGTATAATGTTAGATGTTAGATTACTCAGTATGCTAACAGCTAACAGGTAAGCTATTGAAATGTTTTGTTGAAATGAAGATGTAATTTACTGCTTCGTGGCATATCTTGTCACATTTTTTACCTTTGCATCTCATTACACATTTTATTTATTTTTCATATTGTTGCATTTTTTATGTGTTCATCTTGGTCATTCTTTATAAAGTTTTCATTATGAATTTTACTTTTACTACTTTTACTTTTTGGTACTGAGTTCGCTGCATTTTTTTCATTTTCATCTTGTTGCTTCTGTTACATCATTCTTCAGTTGTATGCTTATTTTTACATCACTTTTTTCTTGTTATGTCTTTTACATTGGTCAGTTTTACTTCATTATATTTTTTATCATTTTGTGTTATGTCATTTTCATATTATCACATCTTTTTCACTGTTTGCGTCTTGTTACACCTTTTACACCATTTTCTATTCTTTTTTCTTTAAGGTCAGAACATAACAAAAACTTGTAAAATACTTTGAATATTCAACCATTCAACAAATATAGAAAGCAGCAATAAAATACTTTTTTCCCTTAACAAAAGTGCAATTTTTGTCTAACAATTTCAATGCCTAACAAAGTTTGTTAAACAAACAACTAAATACTCAAGAGTTGCAATCAGCAATAAAATAAACATTATAAAAAATTTTCACTAACGATCTGTCATCTACTAAATATTTGCCGTTGACTATTTGTCAACTAGTCGACTAATTGTTACTTATGTAGAACATTTAAACTATTATTATATAGCCTGAATTCTTAAAAATTAAGAATTTTGTGTTTTCATAAAGAATGTAAAGTAGTAGAACCCTAAAGATTGTTGTTGTTACTTCTATCTATCTCTAGATGTAAATAAATTTGTTGCTATGTGCTTTTTGAAAAAAGAAAAAAGTTGCTAAGTTAGTCTGAAAAGTTGCTGTATCTAGCAACAAAAGTGCTAAGTTGGCATCAAAGTTGTGGGCTAACGTCCCCTTGTGGAAAAGGAATGACTCTTCACTGATGACACTTGGTCCTTTTTCAGGGTGATGAAAAGGCTTTTGACTTCAAACCTGGCTTCATGGCCTCTTTCTTGGACTTTCTGAAGACGGGAAAAAAACAGACAGGACTTGAATCAGAATTAGATAGAAGTGAGGAGGAGGTACTGAACTCCTGCTCCTCTTTGAAGGGGGGGATCAGGCCCCTGTCCCCCCCACCGCCTCCTCCTCCTCCTCTGTCACCGACTCCTTCGCAGCATCCTCCTCCAGGAACATTCAAGGAAGGCAGAGATGAAGAGGGGAATGATGAAGGAGAAGACCTGGCTCTGAGTGGCTGCTCAAGTCCCTGTAAACCTCTGGATGAGGAGCTCAAGAGGAACCTGGAGACGCTGCCCTCCTTCTCCTCTGATGAGGAGGACTCAGTTAGTAAGAACCAGGACCTGCAGAAGAGCATCTCATCTGCGATCTCAGCCCTCTACGACACGCCACACTCACTGGCTGCTGCTATGGCGTCCGCTTTGGTTAAGGGCCCACCCACTCTGTCCCCGCCCACACCGCAAGAACCTCCACTTAGCCCCCCTCTGCCAGCCATGCCTCCTCTCATCCCCTCAGCAACGGTGGAGAACGAAAAGGAGGAGACACCACCGTGTGCCCCGCAACACTCGTTGGATGATGATGAGCAAAATCTGGCCTCCCCGAGGTCAAACAGACAAGAAGCAGAGGAAAGGGAGTGTGAAGAAAAAGAGGAAGAAGAAAAAGAAGGGGATGAAGCGGTGGAAGAGGAGGAAGAAGAAGAGGAAGAGGAGGAGGAAGAGATGGCTGACAATGAAGAAATAGATCCAGCTCAAGAGCCTCAGAATCAGCAGCAGAGAAACCAGGAGGAACCAGATGAACAGCTGCAGGAAGAGCAAACAATTCCAGAAACACCGGCGCTGGACGTTCCCACAGTGGAAGGTAAAAGTCAACAATGTTTAGCTGAATATAAGTACAGATAATTGGGTAAGAACAGACGTAAAAAAAGGAATGATTCTTTACTAGACACCCATATGACACCCGTAAAGACCCAAACATCCACCAGTGACCAAAAACATCTACTGATCTAACAACTATTGATCCACTAATCCATGTAATTAACTGGTGTAAAATGCAGTTTGTCATCTTTTCTTGGTCATCACATTGAATGTTCAAAGGTTCTGTAGTGAACGTGGAAACACTGTCCAATGTTTTACAACATTGATTCACCAGTAAAACCCATAGAGTTTGATAAATGACAATGGATAGAGACACTTGGTTTGATGGTCAGTTAATTCTGAAATCTTTTTGTCACAACTTCCAAATGATTTTTTGTCTTTGTCAAGTGATTTTTCACCATTTATTAAAATATTATGTTTTGAATTTTGCATTTATTCTGTGAAAATTAGGTATTTGCTGATATTTAATTCACTGATCATGTAGATGTTCATAAAAGCTCAGAGTACATTCAAAGATCAAATCTGACAAAAATTGAAAAAAGCAAATGTTTCAACAAAATATATAATCAACTGAACATTAAAACAAGTGTCTCCATCCACTGTCATTTATCAAAGTCCAATAAATTATAGCTGCAGCTTAGTTTCTGTTGTTTTCCAGTTGTTTAATTGTTTTAAATATTAAATATCTCACAAAGTAAATAATTAGCACAGTCAACTTTTAAGAACATTTTAACATATTAATTAGTATGAAGAATGTAGGACCAAATTACTGGATAGAAAATCAAATGTGATGCATCTTAACAGCCTTATATATTTACAACATGAAACCAGAATAGATGTTTTAAGATTTTTAGTTTAGTTATAGTTTAAATGGTTTCAATCTTAACTATTATAGACTTAAAACCGTTTTTGTGGCAACTTGTAAATTGATGTGTTTCTACATTTAACCTTTCCTCAGTGAGTTATCACTATTCATTATGTGAATAAATGCATTTTGCATTTGTCAGTGTATATAATATTTTTTACTATATTTAATTTACTGATCATGTAGATGTTCATTAAAGCTCAGAGTGAATTCAAAGGTGAAATGATATGAAAACAGAAAAAATGGGGAAAAAGTGACTTTCTCAACATAATCGTCATTAACTGAGCATAAACCAAGTGTCTCCATCCATTGTCATTTATCAAACTCCATGGGTTTTACTGGTAAATCAATGCTGTAAAAGATGACAGTGTTTCCACAGTAACTACGGAGCCTCTGAGCATCTCAGAACTGCATTTGACACCAGTTATTTTCATGTATTGATAGTATTAATGGATCAACAGGTATTACACATTTTAGAGCAGTAGATAGTTTTGGTCACCGGTGGATATTTGGGTCATTATGGGTTTAGGATCTTACTTACAAGGGCTAAAATGTGCTGACCAAATGAGCAGGTCAGAGCATCACCTGACCTGTGGGGGTTGTTGTGTTCCTGGTCTGTTGTGGCCTCAGCACAGTCGAGCATTAAACTGCAAGTTTAGAACTCTAGCAGCAAATAGGAGTGAACTTTCTGGGTTTTTTGTTTTGTCTTTGCAGAATCTCCATCAGGACCTGTACCTGCGCCTTCATCCCCATCGCCATCCACCTCCCCCTCCCCACCTACCTACTCTTCCCCCTCACCCCTCCCTCCTCTGTGTCCCTCTGTATCCTCCCCCCTGCCAATCCAGCACAACGACAAAGAAGATGTGAATCAGATGTACCCTCCCTCTGAGCAGCACCCACCCTGCTGCCCCCCAGCTCCGGCTGCAGGCACATCCCCGCCCCCCTCTACCTCCCCTCCAGCCATCCCCTCCCCACCCTTTTCCAGCCTCCTGCTCGGCCAGTCCATACCCCCTCCCTCCACCACGCCTCCTCCATCATCCTCGGACCAGGACCAGGAACCCGAGGCTGGGCAGCCTTCTCCGTTGTCACCTTCATCCTCCTCAGCCTCTTCATCGACTTCTCCACCGTCACCACCGACTCCAGAGGAAGCCCCTCCCTCGCAGCGGCTGACGTCCCTTCACCTGGCAAAGAAACAAGCTGACGCCGCCATTGCTGGGGAGAGTGAGGAGGAAGACAGTGAGAGTGGAGGCGAGGGAATCTTCCGTGAGCGGGATGAGTTTGTGGTTCGGACTGAAGATATTGGTACTTTAAAGGTGAGTATCATATGGTAAATGAATTGCACTTATATAGCGCTTTTGCACACCTGCGTGGTGCCCAGAGTGCTTCACAACACCTCTCATTCACCCATTCACACACACACACACACACACACACCAGTGAGGGGCTGCTGCCATGCAAGGCGCTGCCAGGCTCCACTGGGTTCAGTGTCTTGTCCAAGGACACTTCAACTTGTGTCAGTCGGACTTGAATTTGAACTGCTGACCTTTGGTCATTGGATGACTCGCTCTACCAACTGAGCCACAGCCGCCCACATATTTATTATATAGATTATATAATATATTATACACATGAATCTTTTATATCAGGGTGTCAAACTCATATTAGCTCAGGTTCTACATTCAGCCCAATATGGTAAAATAATAACAGTGAAGAAAGTAAAATTGCATTATGAAAATGTTTACATCTACAAAATTTCCTGAAAAATGGGAATACCATGAACAAACTGAAATTTCTTAAGAAAAATAATTGCAATTTTAAACATGTTATTCCTTACTTTATCAACTACACGTGCGTTACAACTTACAGATCACAGTGGATCTACAAATACACAAAACATTTAGTAACAGACAGAATATTGGTAAAATTGCACTTCCTTCTCTCAACCCTTGTGCCCTCCTCAAACTTACCACCCTCTGGACACATACGTGGCAAAAATATACATGCACAAAAAGCTGCTATAAAATCATCATACATCAATATTTCTGTCGCTTTTTATATAAATATATAAATCTCTTAAACAACTTCAGTCCTAATCAAAACTACCAAACATTCAATCATTATAAGGATTTTAACCCTTTAAATGTCTGTTTAATTATTTGAATTATGAATTGTTTATTACACAAAATAATAATAATAATAATAATAATAATAATAATAATAAAATTATAACAGGGGAATGGGCCATTGGAGTCTTGGATATGTCAGAGATTAGCAACAAAACTGATTTGATACATTAGTATTTTCATGTAGTGTCATTTACTGCCTTCAGGGCTAAAAATGCTCCATTGACTTTTTAATCTCACTGCCATTACAGTATGTAACTGTATCCTCTAATGTCACCATTTAATTTTGAAGAAAAGTAGGGATAATTGACATTTTTACTGTATTCCACCAGACTCAACCATTTTCCCTTTGAAGGCTGATGCATGAAATTCAATATACAAGTATACAAAAAAGTATATTGCTGTGTGATAATTTAATAGCAGTTTTTTTGTGTGTGTACATTTTTGCTTCAAAGGTTTCCAGAGTGTGCAAAATGCATCAACAGAGTGTAAAAGACATGTAAGCGTAAAAGACACTGGATTGAAAAAATTTAACTAAAATGAAAAGTTTGTATCAACATTCATATCACAAGCTGGAACACAGCCAAAATGATCACCAAATAAAAGTTGTGAAAAATGTACAAAAATGCCCAAGGAAGGAATAAAGGTTAAAACATTTCAGGTTGTTCATAACTGTTCAGGTTATTTGATTTTTTTTGTGAAAGGATAGTTTGTAAATGTAAACATTTTCATGTAACTTTACTTTTTTACACTAAAACAAAGTGAAAATATTTGGAGTTGTCATTATTTATAGATTATTATGATAATATTTAACTAGTCTAACCCACTTGAAATCATATTGGGCTTTATGTGGAGCCTGAACTAAAATGATTTTGACATTCTTTTTTGTTAATATCTTCAGTGTAATTTTTGCATTTCTCAAATTCATCCCATGGGCTGGATTGGACCCTTTGACGGGCTTGTTTTGGCCCACGGGCCGTATGTTTAACACCTGTGTTATAGTGGGACTGTAGTATGTCTCACTGAAATACTGCAGTATTACATTTTGCACACTGTACTACATTAGCAATTTGGGTTTAACATTTTACATGCAAATATTCTTTTTTTTTTGTAATGGTTGCAACACTCATGCTCATAGTACTGCTATTGTAACTCCTATACTTTGATATGTATCTATACGTATAGATCTTACTATACACAGCCATAATGAGTAATGAATAATTGACTTCCATGAATGATATATATTTTGTTTGTTTGTCTGACCAGATGGCGTTGCAGACAGGCAGGGAGCCTCCACCCATCTGGAGGGTACAGAAAGCCTTGCTCCAAAAATTCAGCCCAGAAATCAAAGACGGTCAGAGGCAGTTCTGTGCCACTAGTAATGTGAGTTTTACAGCTGACACAATAACAGCTTTATTAAGATATTTACTCTCTATCTATCTAATGTACAACTCCTGAATGAAAGAAGTTCAGACTGTGTAGAAAATGTAAAGTGCAAAGTGATCTTTGAATGTACTTCAAGTTCTATTTTATTTGCAGACAATATGAAGACAATACATTTCAGGTTTCAGATTTTGTCTGATCAGCATAACTTCAGATGCAAATATACAAACATTGCTCACATTTAGACAGGAGCTGCAGCTGTCGATAATTTTTGTAATTGATCAATCTATTGATTATTTCCTTTGATTTGATTTAATCAAATGCTTATTTGAAAAAAATATGAAAAAGAACTTCTGGTCCATCCTAGTATTTTTGTACCAGGTTAAATCTCTCTGCAAACTCTTCTCTACGTAGCAAAAGCATGCCAGCATGACTGACCACTTATTGATCAATCAATTCTGCTACAAGAAAAAAAGAAAACATTAAAGAAAAAAACTCATGCTTCAAATCAAATTCAAATTTTATTTATATAGCGCCAAATCATAACAGAAGTTATCTCATGACACTTTACATATAGATCTGGTCTAAACCAGACTCTCAAGCCAATTTACAGAAACCAACAGAATCCTCCAGGAGCATGCTTAGGGTTCAGATTGTGAGAGATTCCTTTGTGATACAGACTAAAATGTAATCTGAAAACACTGATTCAAGATTCAAAGTGTTTTGTGACTTGTAATATTTTGACGTTCTGTTTTAAACATTGAATTGGGGCTGCAGTAATTGTTTTTGTAATCGATTAATCTATCATTTTTATTTCTTTGATTTGATTAAATGATTGTGTGAATAGGTGAAAAAATGTTTTTTAATCGATTCAAGTCGATTAATCGATTAATTGTGTCAGCTCTAATTTGAACCCTGGCCCTTCTTTCTTTGTGGCAGAAGTGTGAACTGCTGCGTCACTATGCCCATCGTTTGACTGCACAAAGAAATTCTTCTACAATGTCACTGCTTTCTGCATTTTCCATACTCCCCTGACTTTTGTTTTCTGTTTCTGTCTATTTAAAGTTTTCTGTGTTTTTCAGTAAACATGACACATCTCCTGTTGTTTGTTCAAATATTTTCCTCAGTATCTGGGTTACTTTGGTGACGCCAAAATGAGATATCAGCGTTTATATGTGAAGTTCTTGGAAAACATCAACAAGAAAGATTATGTTAGAGTTTGCTCTCGAAAACCATGGCACAGACCCAGTCTAACGCTAAGGTAAGGACGTGGTTTAGATTTCCTTTTCTGTCATTGCTTTATTATGTGTAAAAATATGTGAGGCTTTATTGTTTTTGGTTCAACAGGCGGCAGTCCCTGCCTAAACAGCTGCCCAGCATACACAACCAAACCCCCCCCAGAGTGGACAGAGACGACCGGGACAAGGACAGACAGAGGGAGCACAAAGACAAGGAGAAGGAGCAACGGGAGAAAATAGAAAGAGAACAGAAGGAGAGAGACAGGAGAGAGAAAGGAGAGAGAGAGCAGAAGGAGAAGGAGCAGAAAGAGAGGGAGCAGAGGGAGAAGGAGAAACTGGAGAGGGAAAAGGAGGACAGAGAACGAAAGGAGAAAGAGCGCAGGGAGAGGGAGAAAGAAAAGGAGGTAGAAAAAGAAAGAGAGAATAAAAGGAGGGAGAAGGAGCAGAAGGAGAGGGAGAAAAATGAGAATGAGAGGGAGCAGAAGGAGAGAGAGAGGAGGAATAGGGAGCAGAAGGAGAAGGAGAGACAGGAGAGGGAGCAAAGTGAAAGGGAGAGAGAAGAGAGGGAGCAAAAGGAGAGGGAAAGGAGGGAGAAGGAGAGGGAGAAGAGGGAGAGGGAAAAACAGGAGAGGGAACGGAGGGAGAAGGAGCTAAAGGACAGAGAGCACAGTGAACGGGAGAAGGAGAAGGCACAGAGGGAGAGGAGGGAAAGAGAGGAGCTGGAGAAGAGAGGAGGAGGTGCGGTGGAATGCACGAGGCCAAAGGTGAAGGAGGAGAGAGGAGGAGACAAGACCCCTGCCGAGTATCAGCCCAGAGCCAAGAGCTCAAAAGATAAAGCAGAGCCTCCTCCCAAGAAGAGGAAGAAGTGGCTGAAGGAGGTGCTGTCCTCCTCCTCTGACTCCGACTCGTCACCACCGAGTGATGATGAAGGTCAGCTGATTTATGATGTAAAACCACAACTATGTGTGGATAAAATGTTGTCGACAGGACCTTAGTGTACGACATGTGACATTTTCAGGGCCTGTGAGGAGTGGGTTCAATAACAGAGCCATGAGGGAGATGTTCAGAAGTTATGTGGAGATGCTGGTCAGCACAGCGCTGGATCCGGACATGATCCAGGCGCTGGAGGACACAGACGGTGAGCATGGACCACACAATATGAACTTTCCACTCCACTCGTGTCAATGTATTAGTGGGATTAGTGAGGTAACTTCTGGTTCATCCAAGTATTTTTGGTACCAGGTTAAATCTCTCTGAAAACTCTTCTTTAGGTGTGGGCTAACGCCCCCTAGTGGAAAACGAATGACTCTTCACTGATGACACTTGCTCTTTTTCAGGCTGATGAAAAGGTGACTGACCACTAACGATCAATCAATTCTGTTAGAAGATCCCACAAAAAAAGAAAACATTAAAGAAAAAAACTCATGCTTCGGGTGCAGATTGTGACAGATTCCTTTGTGATGCAGACTAAAATATCATTTCAAAACAGTGACACAACGTGTTTGTGACTTATAATATTTTAGGGTCTGTTATAAACTTTGAACTACAGCTACAGCGTTTATTTTTGCAATCGATTAATCTGTCAATTATTCCATTTGATGAAACGATTATTTGAATAGGCAAAAAAAAAATAGTACGTTAAATATGTGAAAAGAACATGTATGAAAATGATAAACAACTTTATTCCGGAACCAGCGGAAACAACAAGCATGAAAAGTATAAAAGTAAAAGGATATATAAAAATACCTATATAGAAATAACAATAACAACAGCATAAAAGTATATATAAAATATCTATGGAGTCAAATGACATCTATAAACAATATGTGCAACTTATTCATTTACTAACAACTTAAGATGGAACTAACATACAACTGAGGAAAGTAAAGACAAATATTTGTATTGTTTTAGTAAAAGCTTAAAAGTTTAAAGGTGTAAGTGATGGTTCCAATGAAGAAAAGTGAATATATAGATATGTTCTGCCTTTTTGTCCTTGTCTCTTCTGAGCTACGCTCCATGTTGTTTGTGTTGATCCTGGTGTCATGAGCATCACAATAAACGTCCGTGTGAAATACAACAGTGGAACCAATGTTTAGCGAAAGTGAAATTAAGGAAACAAACCTTCAATTAGGAAAATTGGAATCTATTTTTTTAATTGAATCGATTCAATCAATCAATTTTTTTCAGCTGTCTAAGACAAGACGCAATGTCATTTTGCAACATAGTGGTTAGTGATTATTACTGTCACAAACCTGTGTCTGCCTAATGTCCTAGTGGTCTAAAATGTCACGTAAATAACATAAATACACATAAATAAATCACATACTGCACCATCATCGGTTTGAAGCTCAGAGACTGTGTTTGGAGCCAGTATCTGATTAATGTTATTATTAATATTATTATTTTGTTGAGTGTTAATTACTAAGTCTTGCAACCCACATCTATGCTGATTAATGTGTGACACATTGACAAGATGGCACCAGAGCCTTGATGCTGTTAGATTTCAGTTTAATTTTTCATATTTTCCAACTATAATTCAATACCTGTGGCTTTGGTAAATATGCGATGCTTTGCTCCATGTATCCCTCAGATGAATTATACCTCCCACCCATGAGAAAAATTGACAGCCTCCTCAGTGAACAGAAGAAGAGGCTGTTACGGCGTGTCGACATGAGCGTTCAGCACCAGGTAACAATCACACTTCACAGGTTTAATACTTTCATGGAGTAGTGATTAATGCCACGCTGATCTGATTTTAATCCCTCTAGGAGGCTTTACACATATTCCCCAAAATGACGGCAGACCCTCTGGAATCTGGAGCCGTCAAAGTCCACCTCGGTGGAGAGGGTTACAACCGTAAAACTCTCAATTGGGTCAAGAGGAGTATTCCTAAACAACAGGTCAGGAACAAAATGGATACAGAAATAGACTGTCTTCTGTATTTTATTAGGGCTTTTGGGTAAACAGTCATTAGTTTAGTCAAACACACTCAAAATCTACTGTACAGACATGAACAATATTATGACATTCTAGATCACTGAACCACTTTACCACTTGAGAGTTGGTTCAGCCCTTCTAACATTCCTTATTATTACTATCAAATTGCTAATGCTTCATATTCTACTTTTTAATACAGTCTTTCTTAGCCTTCGAACCCAAATTACATCTACAAGCCAAAGGCGCAAGGCTTTATTCTGCAAATTTGAACTAAATTTTCCAAAAATTGGCCAAAGAAAATGCATACGTCTGCATGAGTCTGTCTGCTACCATTGTGTGAAAATTAAGAGCTGGTTCATAGCTGTGGTTTAGAACACAGGCAAACATATGGCCCTTGTGCAAAGACCGCCAAAGGGTCCGATCTGGTCTATGTAA
>JAPQRQ010000027.1:6002436-6019923 GCA_037367365.1 Apogon talboti | reverse complement strand
AGAAATATTTTCCAGGCAACAATGTCACTTCAGACCTTTGAAATGATATCAAGAGTCCTCAGATTGGACCACAGAGATACCAGAGCAAGATCTGAGAAGCCTGCCCCTATCAGGGACGTCTGGGACAGATGGGTGGAGCTCCTGCCACTGATGTTCTGTTCCACTTCTGTTGGGCTTCTGTAAATTAGCTTGAGAGTCTGGTTTTGACCAGCTCTATATGTAAAGTGACATGAGATAACTTCTGTTATGATTTGGCGCTATATAAATAAAATTTGATTGATTGATTGATGTTCAACCCAAAGGTTGACAGAGGACAGTGGATGAACATCTTGTCCCTTTCCTAAGAAAATGCCCCTTCTGGCAATACATACCCAGTAAGCCAGGGAAGTACGGCATAAAAATTTAAGCAGCCTGTGATGCAAAAACCAGTGATGCCTAGAATCGACAGATTTACACAGGCAAAGCTGCGAGTGGCACCCCTAAGAAAAATCAAGAAAAATGTGTGGTCCTCTGTTGCGACTGGCTCACGCCGCAACAAAGGAAAGGCTACGCGCAGAGGTTAGCAGCCAAAGATAATATATTTTAACAACAGCAAAATGAAACACAGAGAGGCATCTGCAAGGCAAGGTGGAGGTCCCTTTAGGTGGTAAAAGCAGGCAAGGAACCAGGTAGACAGACTGGCTGGCAGGCAACCCAGGCTGGCAGGCAGGCAAGTCAGTAAGGAAAAACAGACCACAGAGAAGCTGGAAGGGCTCATGCAGGTGTTCCCAATTTGCAATCAGCCCTACAACAAAGACCAGCCACACACACACCCACACACCCAACATGGACACTAATAGGCTGGGGCAGTAACATCCTCAATATGACTACTGGACTGCAGGATCACAACATCACTTGTGACAATTTCTGTACCAACTATGACCTTGGACAAGAACTTCTAACCCTAACCCTTGCCCACTTACCATGGTGGGCTAGGGTTAGGGTTAAGTTCTATTGCTGAAAAAAAGACTTTTTAGCCTTTTTCTTGAAATAAATATATATGGGTCAAAACTGACCCGCAACACCATAGGTGTTACTATAGTTAACAACATTAAAATGAAAAAAAATAAATAAAAAAGGTTCAGAGGTGTGTTCTCATACCCCTCAGCAATAGTCAGGTAACACAATAACCTTTTATTTAGTTATATGATTCTCTTTAGGTTCATTTTACAATTTTTTAAAATTGAAATCGAGGGGTATACTGACAGAAAAAAGACCCAGAGGCCCACACCAAAAATATTAAAACCAATGTTTTCATGGATAAGGAAGCCTAACTAGGTAACCAAGAAATAAGAAACAGATTGGATGATAGAGAATTGTTTTTAGTGTATTTTACAGCTGATTTAAAACATGGGTCGAAACAGACCCGTTAACATGGGGGATGGTACCAGAAAATTAACACAAGAGGCAGGATATATATAAATATATATAAACACATTTGTACGTATATATATATAAATATATATAAACACATGTGTACGTATATATATATATATATATATATATATACACACACACATTTGTATCGAACTTCGTAACAACTTAAGATGGAACTAACATACAATTTTGTATTGATCCTGGCATCATGTGCATCACAATTAGTGTCTGTGTGAAACATATCAGTGGAACCAATTTTTAGTGGTAGCAAAATGCAGGAAGTGAAGCTTTGATTCAGGAAAACTGTAATCGAATAATTTTTTAATTGATTCGAGTCAATGAACAAATGATGTGTCCAAATGAACAAATGGTATTCCTGGGAATTGAAAGAACTCAATGTTGGAATGAAGAGGAGGAGAATGTGGATCAGGTCATAATTCAGAAAAATAGGCCAACTTAACCTGCCAGTTTTTCAAAGAAAGCTGGAGCTTAGTTTTTAGGCATAAACTAATTGGTGCATTGATCAATGTGACATTTCATGTTGTTAAGTGGACTAAGACTGTCTTAGCAGTTTAACGCTGTGAGATGGTCAAACCTAAATTTCTGACTGATTTCTGTCAGAATTTTGTCACTGTGATCTTGCAAGGTATTGAAACACATCATCTTTTGTCTGAGACAGAAAGTAGTTGCATAGTGAATACCTGGTTTAAGGTGTTGGTACCAAAACTTTTTCAGTGTAAGACCTAAAAGAAAAATTTGGTGTTTTTCTGGAACAAAAATAAACTAACATAATTAAAGCCACAAAACAGAAACTATCAAATAAAGTAAGCCTATGTCTAACCCAAATCGAGGGTTAGGGCCCATGAAAAGGATAGATGTTTAAAGGCTGAGGTGTCTGAACACACTCGATAAATGGGATGTGAGCTTCATAAAACAAAACACTACCTTTAAATGACTTTTTTTGTCCTATTTCTATGGAAGGCTCCTGCAGGGCTTGTGGAAGAATCTGAAGCAGGGGATCAGAGGCCCTGGTTCATCCAGCGACCGTTTTTATAAGCTTAGACTTCTCTTCTTACTCACTGCTCTGAGGCCAGAACTTAGGGTGCAGCTGCAAAAGGTACAATCAACAAGGACACAGATTTGTGTTGTTTTCTGACTGAATCATTGTGATGGACACCTGAAAATGTTCTGTGTGATAATGATGTTTTCTAGATGATGTATGTAGTTGAATTATGTTTTCACAATAGCAGTGAGTGTTTTAGCGCCAGTTGCTATAGTATTAACATATGAGTCAGTATTCAATTTTATACATGACTTTTCATCCTTTTCTTAGTTGAATTCATACATGTTCTATTATAAGTTTTGGATATAAGCGGTTTGCATCCTCTCCAGTCCTCAGTGATTTGTTTGCCTTTATCAGGAACATGGGGTGTCGGTGCTAACCAAAGTCCTGGAGCAGTGTCTGGGAGTGAGGTCGGTGGATTGCTATTGCCGAAATCTTCCCATTTCCAAGGACATGTCCCAGCAGGTCATTGAGATCCTCAAGATTCTATTCAACGTTGTTCATAGGTTCCACAGACAGGACCTCGATGAGGTGGGCCCCTAAAACACACACAGCATCTAGACCACACTTATTCACATGGCATTGGTTGCCTATGTTTTAGTGGTTTTAGTTAATTTTATTGTATTCAAAGGGAAGGTTTAGCTTTTTACCTTCGAGCAGTGAGCTACATGGGATGAACCCCAGACTTTTGTAAAGGGTGCTGACAGGAGTGTTCACTTAGCATAAATATTTTTGGGAATAGGAGGAAACCCAGAAGAAACCCATATGACATGAGAGGCGACATGCAAACTCAAAAAGGCCTGACGTGACAAAGGATGGAACCTGTGATGCGACAATGCTGACCACTGAGACATTAAAAATTAAATTAAATCTGAATTAATAAGCCTGCAAGGCAGTGCCTTAAAGGGCTGGATTTAACAGCCAGATGATCAGATCCAATTAGACCATATCTTCCTACTTTCTAACAACATGGCCTTTTAGTTATATAGGGAATAGATATACCAGGAATTCTGTCCATCCAAGATTATTTTCCAAACAATTTCTTGAAGGCTATACACACAATTCTTTTAAAATTTTAATAAATGTTCTTTACCAACAAGATAAGTGCATTGCACAGTTTGATGGCTTAATTAAAATTTTTGGATTTTTGACAAATTAAAAAGAAAAACAAAAAAACATTTTTTTGAAATTGAAAGTTAAAACTTGGGCAAAATAATGTTTGTCTTGGTTCGATGGAATTACCCAAAAGTTGTTTAGTTTAATCTAGTGTATAATTATCTTTCATTTCAAATTCAAAATTAATCCCTGGATAGGCAGGGTATGGCTGGTGTGCTCACTGGGGCAAAAGTGTTGTGCGACCAGGCGGGGTATTAGTAAGCTCTGTTTACTTTTTCATTTGTTTGAATAATGTATCAGCCTTGAAAATGATAGAAATTCCAAGCAAGCTCTGATTGCCAGTTGCTATAGCACTACTCTGCATGTAAATTTCACAATCCACTTCTACTTTCACTTCTCAACAAGATCATCTAAACCAACACCAAGTCAGGACCAAGTCCAGACAAAGAGCAAATGGTATATAGCAGGGGTATTATGGTAACCAAGTTCTTCAAATAGTTCCAGAAGAATGATGAGTATGATATGATATGATATATGATATGATATGATGTGGCCAAACCAGCTAATGTTGCTCCCTCAGCATTAAAATGTTTTAGTTGAGGTTGATATAAGCCAACACTGATGTAATGCTACTTTTATATAATGTGAAGCAGTAAGGTTTACATCAAGCCACAGTAATGCTGTTGATGTTGTATCTAAATAAGACCCAGTAAAAATGGATTTTGATTCATTTTGACATTGGTCTCAAGACCATCACCAATCATGGGGAACCATGCATTGTTTAATAGTATCCTGGGTACTTGTGGCTGTTGACCCTTAATTTCTGTTACACTGATGATGTGATGTTATGATATGATGAAACAAACTGTTTTAGAATCACATACACTTAACACAAGCTGGTTAATATTAGTCCTAATAAATGCTGCGATGATAATCATTGATTGGCTTGAAAGTCTGGTTTCGACCAGCTCTATATGTAGTGTCAGGAGATAACTTTTGTTGTGATTTGACACTATACAAATAAAATTTGATTTGATTTGAATGTATGCAGTACCTCTGATAATATGTGTGTTTTTTAGGAAGATGCTGCTCTGTGTCGTCAGCTTGCCGCTGTGTTGCGTTATTGCTTGATGCTGACAAGTGATGAAGACATGTTGGAGGAACTCCAAGGGTCAGTTGGTTTTTGTTGCTTTAAACATAGCTAAGGAATTAGAGACGATTAAAGCTTCAGGGAAATCAGAAATCAGAAAAAACACACCAGAAAGCAAAAGTATAAGCCTTCCTTCTGCAGTTCTCTCCTCTCAGTCTAAATCAAAAGACTAAATATAAAGATAGATGACATCTGACTGTGCTGTGGAAAAGTAAAGCCACTTTTCCAAGCTTCTGTGTAGAGTAGCCCCGCCCACTCACTTTTAAGCCACAGTTTTAATGGCTTATGGGTCAAAGACAGTGGTTTGAATAGGTGTTAAACCACATTTTTTTAACTCACTTTGGAGAAGGGTTCTGGTGTGGTAATTTTCCATTGTTTACAATGAGCTGATTTTAGTGACTGAGTGAGAATTTTAAAAAATATGCAAAAATGAACAACTTTTGAATTCTAACCTAATACAAATTGTGAAAAATACTGACCTTTTGCAATATGAAGAGCAAAGTGTGTAATATGTTCACCTATATACTGGAATGATAACAGCAGATAATTAAAGCTAAAACATTTAAACTATACCTATCTGAAAACACCAATGAGTGGGTAAAACACCTGAAAAGAGAGTCTAGACAAGGGGGTAGTATTCTTGTTTCTTCTTATAATACTTGAATTATAACTTGCAAAAATGTAATTATGGACTTTTTGCTCAATGAGAACAAAAGGCTATTGAGCACTGCAATGTTAACATATCAGAAATAGAAGCTAAACATAGAATGACATGATCCTTTGAATATAAAATATATAATAATTAGTGATAATCAGTTTGAATAAATGTTGAAAAAGGCTGATGTTTTCTTTTCGACAGACACACAGTAAATGTTCTGTCAGCGCTGCCGCTCACATGCTTGGACACCCTGCTCGCTGTTCCCGTGAACCAGGCATCCCATGAGTGCGACGGAGTCAACATGGACTGTGTCCACGCTTTACTCCTGTTCATGGAGAGACGCCTGAACAGGGCAAGTTTATCTGTCGACAGGTGCACAAGTGAAGCCTTATCATTTGGGTTTCATACACTCATACCTGGACAAATAAGTTGATTTACACATACCTAAGTGACTAATCTATGAAGCAGAAAGAACTTTGTTACTTAGAACACCATGGTGGCTTATAGACACAGGCACGTGATTTTTTGCTCCACCTCCGACTGGAGGGCAAGAAGACTCTGCTCCTCTGGCGTCCTGCATTGGTTTTAGCTGTGAAATTGTCAAAAGACCACGCTAAATTCAAATACAGCCGTGACATATTAACAATTGAAAAATCTATCAATATGGTTAACACTTGTAGGACTGTAGGATGGACTAACAGACGAAAGAAGGACAGCAATGTTAAATTTCACAGGTTTCCAGCTGATGAAGAACGGCGAAAGCTATGGTTAACAGCCATGTGGAGAATGTGAACACACAGTGGTCATGCGTTCATTGCAGTGGTCCATTATCTGTCCCACATGTCACACAAAGAAGTTTTAGCCATTTAGTGGCTTCTATGCTTTCATTGCCTCTGCTGTGTAAACCCCTGGTGTGTGTCGATGAGGTAGTTATAGATGTCCCTGTACTGAACTGGAGGACATTTCTGCCGACAGTCACCCCACAGTTCGTACCTTTCGCGATCATCAGCATAAAGGTGATCTAAACTAATCATGGTTATCTCTTTGAGCAGATGTTTCTAAAACGACAATGGCAGCGGTTGCTTAGCTACATTTTGTTATTAACAGGAACGGTGCTTTTGCCCTCCAGCGTACTGAGCGTGTGCGGGATTACCGGAAATAAACAATAACATTCAACGTGTCTATACTCCATTAGAATCACATCTTCATCATCATCTTCGGTTCAGCTGGACTGGTTTAGCTCAACCAGTCCAGCTGAACCGAAAAGAACTACCAAGAAGGACAATGACCTGGGCAAATGAGAACCTACACAGACAGTAAAGACTGAGGCATCAAAGACAAGGCTGCCTTTATTTAAAAATACAGTTCTGTCATTCTTCAAGCCCCAGGACACTTGTTTACAACAGAATTCTAATTCTGGTCTAAATATCACTACACAAAAACACTTGTCGACACATTACAATTTGGACTTCTGATGTTTTCTTACCCTAACTCATCTATTAATCTACTCGATTCCAACTAACAGAGTTCCATGTTAAAGGAGAAGTTAACGCCAGTACTGAATCTCCTGACGGAAAGCTCTCGAGTTCACAGGGAGACACGTCACTACCTACGACAAAAGGTACTGTTTACAATGTTATGTTGGTAATATTTTCTGCATATGTTACAGTGATTCTCTTTTTGAGGAACTGAAAACCAGCAATCCTAATACAAATTATGCTTGGATTCACCTTCTCACCTAACCTAACAATTACATTCTTGCAAATAGCACTTAAGAATGTCATTTGTACTTTTAAGATTTGAAAACCTGCTCAAAATAATTCTGTATATAATTCTATATTGGCTAAATTGTACCTTGTTATGCTCAGTTTTTAGCAAAAACTAACACCTTACTGTTTGAGTTGCCAGTAGCTGCTTTAAAGATGCATTCAGAATTGTCCAAACAGAGTCAGAACTTCCACAGTTTGCTCTGAAACTTGTATGGATAAATGGCTTTACAAACAACAAATGTTAATGATTTTAGACTGTATATTGCACTTCATCACAGATGGGTGGTATGATCAAAAATGTTCTCATGGTAAAAATGTCCCTAACAGTGAATAGGATGATAACGTGAAAGATTCTAAGTCTGGTTTCGACCAGCTCTACATGTAAAGTGTCATGATATTTTGTTATGATTTGGCGCTATATAAATAAAATTTGATTGATTGATTGACGTAACAAGACAAAAAAAATTTGGAAAAGTAACAATGTGAAAATCACCAAAAAGGCACAGTTAAAGTGACATCAAAGACATGACGTGAAAATGGAGTGTAATACTCAATCACAACAAGATACAAATAAAGCTGTCGTCTTTTTTTCATACATTTTTAGTGACAGCAGCAGAAATAAAGTGAGTAAATTTGTAAATACAAATAAGAGCATCAGAAAAACTAAAACAAATCACAATCACAATCAAAACAATAACCATGCTTTGTGATTGTTGTTGTACAAACAAGACTAATATCAGCCAATTTGAGGGTAGGATCATCAGTATCTGTGGAGGTTTCACTTCATACATTATCACTTGAATGTTAGATCCTTCCTCCACTGAGGGAGGTCGATGTCCGACCAGAACACGACACTGCGCTCAGAGGTCAGCTGGTCCGACTGATGACCCACGTCGACACTGATGTCAAATACTGTGCTGCTGAGCTGCTGTTTGTCCTTTGCAAAGAGAACGGTGACCTTCTTCTCTTTCTTCTTTCTAATGTTTGAATGGTATCACACAGGATAACACACCTAATTGACAGTAAAATTAATGGTTGATAGTTTTTGTTACAACTCCAGGATTACCTTTCAGCCTATGTCCACACTAATTCCATTTTAATTTACATCTTTTGCAGTGATTACATCTGGTGTCCACACTACCTCAGCAAGATTAGAGATTAGCATATATAGAAACTCTGAATTTGTTTTGTGGTGTGGACGGGTGATAACACACTATGGGCATGATTTACTAAAAGTTTGCATGTGTAAAAACATGTGCAAACTTGACTGTGCGCGTAAAAACATGTTGAAGCCTATCTGCTAACAGGATGCACCAAGGGTTGTGTCTCTCAAATGGCCAAAATAGCTCACACAACCCATTTAGCATGTTTGCCTTGATAAATATGCAATATGGGCCTTTCTGCCAGAACACGCAAAATTATTGGGAGGAGTAGATGCAAATATTTATTTAGCGAAAATGTGATTTACCAAACCTGAAATTGATTACGGTGCCTGATTTTGCATCTATATTTAGCACGTCTGAAAGGCATGTTTTAAGTGGCACAGCTGCAGTTATGGTGAGGAGGAAGCATAGGCACAACCAAAGGCAACACAGAGAACAAATCTTTTCTGCTTGCATCAACATTTTTGGACTGACGGAAGAAAAAAGAATTGAGATGTATCACCTACCCAGCAATGCTATTTTAGAACTTCTAGATGACATGAGTCAAACTCAAGGCCTGCGGGCCACATCCGGCCCATGAATTAATTATCTTTGTCCCACATGATAATATCTAAATACTATTAGAGCTGCTCCCACAATGCACTGCCAGTGCTTTGGCATGTCCTTCATGACCCGCGACCAAGATTCTGCACCTCACTCCTGCGTGCTGTGCGAGGAGATATGTGAGTTGAGTTCATGGAAAGCAAAGAGAAAGACACAACAGAGCTCTGAGATAAAAAGTTGCTGTGTGACGTGACAAGCCACGTTAATGCACTCAACCTGCAGCCTCAGGGGCGGGGCCGTGTCATCACTGAGATGTATGCTACAGTCAGGGCTTTGAAAACCAGGCTGTGCCTGTGGGAGACACAGATGCTGCAAGAAAACTTGAGCCATTTCCCATACTGCCACACTACAGTTTGCTGAAAAACTTGGCATACTTGGTGCCAACTTCACACGTTGATTTGCCAATTTTGAAGCCCAAAGAAGCAGGTTTGAACTGCTCAGTAATCCATTTGTTGCTGATGTGGAAAGCGGACCATGAAACCTCTAAATGGAGCTGATTGAGCTCCAATGTAGTGACACACTGAGCGCAAAATACGAGTCTGTGGGCGCTGCAGAGTTTTATCCCCAACACAATGCCCCAGCTGCGCCCCCAAGCTGCAAAAATGCTCTCTATGTTTGGCCGCACATACCTGTGTGAACAACTGTTCTCTTTGATGAATATAAACAAAACATCACACAGGAGTCATCTTACGCCTTCACTCAATCCTCAGGAGTTCCAAGATGAGACACCAAGTATCTGGCTCAAACTAGTGAACATCACAGAGCAGCAAACTGAGCTTTAACACATTTTCAGTTTTTAATGCAGTTTCAATTTTTCATTTTTTTTCTCTTGCTACTACAGGACATTTGATTTTCTTTGAAGGAAATAATTTTTTGGCTGTTTGCCTGGAGAAAAATGTTTTCACTTGTAATTACTCTGAAGTGAAATGCAACTGATTTTATTTATTTTTATTTCATTCATTTAATGATTAATGTTGTTATATGGGCAATAACTTACAAGCTTTGTGAGTTCCAGGTTGATATGTGCAATAAGATCATTTCAATAAGTTTTCTATAAACATTAAACCAGTCCGGCCCTTCACTTGCATCAATTTTTTACATTTTGGCCAACTGTGTATTTGAGTTTGTCACCGCTGTTCTAGATGAACTAGGGAATGGTTTGGGGCCAAAGGAGGAGTCATGCAATACCTTCTATGATAAAACTCCTTGGAACGTTACATTTCGTTGCATCCGAATCATTCCAGCGTACTGTTGCCATTAGTGCTGGCGTATCCTGGAGCAGTTTTTGTAATGTACTGTCTCCATGACGGCAACCAGTAGCGCACGCAAAATCCGTATTTAAATAGGGCGGTCTCGAAGACTTTGAAGCTGTTGTCATTTGCGCAGACAATCTTAGTTCATCACCCGTGACACGCAAATCAATGGCACAAGCGCACAAGCTCAAGCAAGCAAATTTGCTCCTATTATTTTCGATCTTAGTAAATCAGGCCCTATGTGTCTTCCTTGGTTCATTAAGATCCTGTCACATCACCTTTTCTGGAAGAATACCAGACGTCATTGACAACCAGCTGTTAATTCAATATAGACACTAAATTTCCTTCTGTTCTTGTTGTCTTTTGTGGAGGCAAATTCTTTTTTATTCAGTAGTTTATTCTTTTGTATTCAGTTTCTTCAGTACTAACTTCATTCACAGCAAGAGAGGTATTATTCAAGTAGTCTGCTGTCATTCCCATGTCCAGCATTGTTAACATCTGATCTGCATTTCATGTGTGTAAGACTGTCTGGACACTTTTTAGATTAGATAGAACTTTATTGATCCCTTGGGCAGAGTCCATGGGAAATTAAGATTCCAGTAGCAGCACAACAACGAATGTACAGATATAAGAGGAATTACAAGGCAAAAAGGAAAAGAAAAAAATAACTATAACAAAAAAGTACGAGTGGTAATAAATAATATAATAATAATAATGGAACACTGGTTTAGCAAAGTTTTCTGAAGCGTAGCCAAATTCTACTGTGAAGATCGTTTTAATTATAATCTGCTGTTTTAAAATCAAATGCATTAGTGTGGATATAGCCAAATCTTTTAGAAATATTCTCCAGGAGATCAATGGAAGAAGTCTTTACCATGCATTGAGTACATGCTGTGATGTTGATATCCTCTATCCCTTCAGTCAGCCGCTTTGTCAAATACACGGGATACGGCAATGCCGCTGGGCTCCTGGCAGCTCGGGGATTACTGAATGGCAGATGGAATTCTAGCGAGTACTCGACCCAGTACTCCAGCGACTCTGACTCTGATACAGAAGAATACAAGGAGGCCAGAAACAGGATTAACCTGGTGACCGGTCGAGTGGAAGAAGAGCAGCCTGATCCGATGGAGGGTCTGACAGACGAGGAGAAGGAGGCAGAGGCGCTGCGCCTCATCGGCATGATCAACAGACTATCACGGTGTGTGATTGATGAACTCCCCTACACATTCACACTCCCAACTTATCACATGCTTACCTTAAGGCCTTTAGACACTGGGGACATGACAAATAAATTATACAATTTTGTAAAATGTAATAAGGCAACACTCTAAAAGTTCAGAATATTTGCTCCCACCTGTTTGAAAGAAACAGTATTGAACTGAAAATCACCTGAGGTGTTACTGGCAACTAGTGTTTCCAACTCCTCAGAAAGTATCTATTGTCTGTCCTAAAGGTTACTAGAAGTTCCTAAATGACATATCACCAAATTTGCATAATTGGAAATGTGCATGTAATTGTAACAAATGATATAGGAGAGAGAAGTAACGTTGTGTTAAGACAAAAAGTGAGTATAAAAACACCTTAAATATGTTTAGAATTACAAATGATCTCTACTCTGTCAATTCTTGTTTTGTTCAGTGTCATAATTCTAACCCTCCTCCTTTATCCGGGCTTGGGGACCAGCTAAAGTGACCATCTAAATGGACCAAAAAGACACAATAGAGAAAACTGTCAATGGGAATGGGAGTGATTTATTGATAGAAAAATACACCATGAATTGTGAGTTCAACTTCAGTGCAATGATTTGTTTTAGACAAAGAATGATATGTTCTTCCATGTCAGAGTCTCCAAAAGTCTCCAATAACACCAGAAAAAGTTGATAGATTTGTCTCTAGTCCTTTTTTTTTTTTTTTTTTAAATAAAGAGTCTCTAGAGCGGTCTGAAAATCACTAAATATTCAAACAAAGTGTATAAGGTGGAAACACTGACTTTTACAGCTAGGCAGACTGTTTTTCTGATTGTGACAGAGAAAATAATTGCATGTCACACACATTTGTGTGTTTTAGTGTTTGAGTCACTTTTCAGAAACAGGATTAACCTGGTGTCGAGTGGAAGAAGAGCAGCCTGATCCGATGGAGGGTCTTCTAAAAGTTTCCAAGCAAATTTTGAAAGTAGCTAAATTTGTGGCTAGGTGCTTTTTGAAAAAAACAATTGCTAGGGTAGTTTGAAAAGTTGCTACATCTTACAACAAAAGTACTAAGTTGGCATCGGTGTTTGTGGCCAGTGTCCAGGTGAAAAGACACGTTGTGAAGTGGATTTCATTACCATGACAGTTGTCTGGTGATGCATTGTCCTTCAGTTCTTTATCAGTTTTTTGGCCTTTTTCATTCTAAACCATAGCTACAAGTCAACAGTTCCATCATTGTAACCTGACATGCATTTTGCACATTGGTAACTTTATACTAAACTATGTTACAAAAAAATACAACACAGCTTTTACCACCATGTAATACGGACATTCTATGTGAAAGTACCCATAATATGAAGAATGGTTTTTAAAAAAAAATGGCATGAAAGGACACCTATATGTAATGATATGAGTACTGTTCATTAGACAGTGCCACCGTTACTGCTTTGGATAGGTTTAGGCATTAAACCCATGAAGATCCAGTGCTACTTTTGTGGCAGTTACCAAATTATTATGATTTTTAAATTTTTTTTAAAATTTAAACCTTTCCTAAGTGATTTATCACCATTTATTATAATATTATCCTCTGTATTTTGTCTTATTTCAGAGAAAATCTAATATTTTCTTATACTTAATTTACTGTCATGTAAATGGTCATAAAATTTCAGAATAAAGTTTGAGGGTTATACAGAAACATAGAAAACTGAAGAAAAAGTGACTCTTTCAATAAAGTATATCATTAATTGAGCATAAAAACAAGTGTCTATCCACTGTCATTTATCAAACACCATGGATTTTCATGGGTGAATCTATGTTGTAGAAGATAATGGTGTTTCAACGTTCACTACGGAGTCTCTGAACATCCAAATGGGTCATATCTGATGACCATGAAATGATGACAAACCATATTTTACCTGAATTATTTCAACATATGTATAGGTTTAGTGGATCAACAGGTATTTTAGATCAATAGATAATTTTGGTTGACAATAGCTGTAGCGGCTAGGAAAATGGTTGCAGAAAAGGGTCAAAAGAAGAAATGCAAAAAACCAAAAAAAAAACACAGCTTGAAATGCGACAAAAGTCCTGTTCTCCTGTGTGTATCCCCACAAACTTCAACCACCCAGGTTTTTGATACTTAACAATGACACCTAGTCTATGCTGTCCATGTCAGATATAAGTCACTGTAAGTCCTTTGATGTCTAACATCCTTTGGGTTGAGAATCGGTGCTGTCTGGGGTTATTCAAAATGGGAATGAGAAAGGACTCAACAAACACATTTTACAGGATCCTTAAAAATGTATTCCACCTTTTTCTTTAATTTTTTATTCTTCTTCAGGGACCAGATTATTCAGCCGATGGGTGTGACGACACAAGGAGGGATGGCTCCACTCTTTAACCCGAACATGGGCTACATGTTTGACGATGAGGAGGAAAGTGAGGAGGAGGATATGGATGTGATAATAGATGGGAGAAAACACAAACAGATGGAATAGACAGAACAATGGAAACAGGAAGCAATAGCAAAAGCAACTTTTCATACTGTATTTTATTTTTCTTGCATGGAGGACACTTGCATGTAGAGAAGATGCTATGTGGGTTTCATTAACACACTTGAGATGTTGAGTAATGGGCATGGTACAGTATATTATCCTACACTAATGTTAATGAAAATTACTAGATATGCTCATTTTTCTAGTCAGTATGAGTAAGGTAATGGCAGTTTGAGCTTCAAAACAGCTCTAGATGTAATGATTGTACAATTATGTTGATGAGTTAATATTTATCAGGATTCTTCTGTATCATTAATGTTTTACCAGGAAAGTATGTAGATATTGTAAGTATTTTAGATTTTGATTTGTTAACTAAACACAAATTAAATAAAATATGGACATGTTGCATGTTATTGTTTATATCCGGTAATCCCGCACATGCACAGTACGCTGGAGGGCAAAAGCACCGCTCCAGCTAATGAAAAAACATAGCTAAGCAACCACTGCCGCTGTCGTTTTAGAAATATCTGCTCAAAAAGGAAACCAAAGAGACACATATGACTAGTTTAGATCACCTTTGTGCTGATGATCATGAAAGGTACAACCCAAAGCTAACAGTATTTAGCAAAAAGCTTCCAGACCCGTTTCAAATAGCTGACTAACTGTGGGTTGACAGTCCACAGAATAGAGGACTACAACTCGAACCGAGCCCGATGGGACCTGACAGGTCAGGACAGGTTTGAACCAAAATTTAGGAGTGCTGTTCGGGTTCGGGTCGGGTTCAGTCACGTCATCTTTATGTGTGTGTTGTACAAGTTGTTATTTAATAAAGATAATGTTCACATACCACAAATGTGTAAACGAGTGAATTCAATGGCAATCTACATCTGAGAACAACTGGATTTAGCTGATCGGGTTCAGGTCAGGTTCGGACACAAACACTGAAATGTCTGTTGGGTTTGGACGCAATTGTGTCGGGTTCAGACAGAAATATTCGGCTTGTGCAGGGCTCTACCGCAGAAATGTCCTCCAGTTCAGTATGGACATCTATAACTACCTCATCAACACACCAGGGGTTTACACAGCAGAGGACATGAAGGCATAGAAGTCACTAGATGGACAAAACTTCTTTGTGTTAGGACATGTGGGACAGATAATGGACCACTGACATGAACACATGACCACCGTGTGTTCACATTCTCATGGCTGTTAATCATAGCTTTGGACGTTTTTCATCAGCTGGAAACCTGTGAAATTGGTAAAATGAATGACACAAATGATGAATGACAGTAGTCGTTCTGGTGGGTAGTGTATATGTATGCCAAAGGACAGAAGTATAAACCGGGGGGAGAGGTTATTTTACCAACCAGAACAACTACTGTCATCAGTTATTCGGTGTACATGTACCAGACCACTACTGTTATTCCTCATTCGGTGTCATTTGGTGTCATTCGTTTTAGGGTATCCCTGTGAAATTTAACATTGCTGTCCTTCCTTGGTCTGTTAGTCCATCCTACAGCACTACAAGTGTTAATCATATTGATAGATTTTTCAATTATTAATATGTCACGGCTGTATTTAAATTTAGCGTGGTCTTTTGACAACTTCACGGCGCTTTTGCCCCCCGGTCAGAGGCGGAGCAAAAAATCACGTGCGCATGATGTAGTAGAGGTAGTAGAGGTGGTTTCTGTTTAAAAACAACTGTAGTAGTAGTAGAAGAGTTTACTAATACCCCCGTCAGGTCGCACAACACTTTGTCCCTCCTGAGTCTTAACTTTTAATGTTTTAAAATCTTTGCAAAAATGTGTAAAAAAATAAAAATAAATAATACAAAAATTAAGAGAAAGGCACATGTAAAGAACATGTGTGTGGGAGTCCTGGGAGGGCGCAGACGGTACAGTTGGCCTGACCGGGTTCTGTCTGAGGTGTGTGGCATCAGGAGTTCCATGAGGTAGGTGGGGGCAGCACCGTGCAGGGTGTGATGGGTGTGCAGGAGGATTTTGTTTTCAATGTGGAAGAGGACAGGGAGCCGGTGCAGAGTGTGAAAGGTGGGGGTAATGTGCTTGTGTTTTCGCACTCTCATCTGGACCCTGACAGTGCTGTTTTGAACGTACTCAAGCTTTTATAGGCTTTTGCCAGGGATCCTGATGAGGAGTGCATTGCGGTAGTCCACCCTGGAGGAGACAAAGGTATGGACAAGCTTCTCTGCAGCGGGAAGAGGGAGTAGGGTGGCCATCCGTTTGGCTTTAGGCCAGACAGTCCGGAATTTGAAAGCCCTGTCCAGCGCAGTCCCAAGTCGGACATTTGTTTGTCCTCCTTTTTGGAGTTATACTTAAACGCAGCGTAGCATATCATCCAATCCTTTAAGATGTTCATTCTAACAAAAAATTGGCAAAAGCACTGATTGGCTCAAGACGGTATCAAATGAACATCTGATAATATCATTGGTTGAAAAAGTAAACAAGCCTCCATGTGCTAGCGATGTCAACAGTACACTACGCCGAAAAGAAGGAGATAATTTAATTCAGAGTGGACAGAAGAACACACGTTCATTTCCAAAAGTAGCAAAGATGACTACCTGCATTCTGCACTCTTTCTTGGTATGATGTAGATGTAGGTAGCAAAGGAAAGGGGGCCATACAAAGGCTCATAAAGACTGAGTCACTGTTCCAGGGTTTTTTTTCCCTTATTCTCTGTTTACATTAAACAAGTTATTTATGCTTATTATTAACTTGGACAGGTACTTTTTGCATTCATTTATTTGTTTATTTATTTTGTATGCTAAATTAATTGGTTAATATGTTAAGATCCGAAATTTTATGTGCACTGTGCACTTTGATAAACAGGTTCAAATTAGTTGTCACTATTGAATAAATACAAACACTGTGACCAAATACCTTTCACCTTCTCTGGGACATTTTTCCTCTTCTGTTACACACACACATCATAACATACCATAGATAAAACTGTCTTACAGTGAATAGAGTATCTCAGAATCATTCTATCATGATACCATTGTTATCATGGACAAAACTGTATTGTAGTGGGAAATACACTTGAGTCCTATATGTTGTGATTATTCAGCCTTCACTAAATGCTGCAAAGTGTCCTCCTTTTTGGTGTTGTGGAAATGGTCACCCTAAGAGAGAGTGATGGCTGGAGGTTAGCGATATTATAGAGGTGAAAGAAGGCAGTTTTGCAGATGTGGGTGATGTGGTTGTCAAAGTTAAGTTGGGGGTCAAACCTGACTCCTAAATTAGTCACGGAGGGAGAGAGGGAAAAGTTGTGACCAAGAAAAGAGACGGACGAAATGAGGGAGGAACGGAGCTGGTGAATAGCTTCAGTTTTTGAGCTATTAAGTTGTGGAAAGTTTTCACTTATCCATGCCTATATCTCCTCCAGGCAGGAATCAAGTTAAGTGACAGAGGAGGAGGGAGTGGAGGTGGGAGTGACCTTGAGGTATAGCTATGTGTCGTCAGCATAGCAATGGAATTGTACTCCATGCTTGCTGATGACATAACCGAGGGAGAGCATGTAAATCACAGGTGTCGAACTCCGGTCCTCGAGGGCCGGTGTCCTGCACGTTTTAGATATTTCCCTCTTCCAGCACACCTG